>JARQOD010014276.1:0-10592 GCA_033576555.1 Oophaga sylvatica
GTTAAGGGGGCACAGTAACACTTGCTCCGTGTTACTGGGGTTCATAAGTAGTGTTCCCCTGCTGTGTGAAAGGCAAAAAGTCCCCGTGCCTCCCCATTTCCTTCCATCCCTGGGCTAAACACCGCCAGTGTTTTCGGGAAATGCTGTTAGCACAGTCAAAACTTGCTCCGGTTACTGGGGTCATAATGTCATTTTCCCCTGCTGTGTGAAGGGGAAAAAGTCCTGTGCCTCCACCAAGTTCTCTTTTTCACCCCGGGCTCCAACACCGCCCTTTTTTGCTCAAGTGCTGTAGCACAGTCAACACTTGCTCCCTTTTTTCTGGGGGGTTTGTAAGTCAGTGTTCCCCTGCGTTTTAAAGGCAAAAAATCCTGCTGGCCTCCACCCGTTTCTTTCTCATCCCCCCCCTAAAAAACCCCCATTTGTTGCTCGAAGTCGTTAGCACAGTCAACACTTGCTCCTGTGTTTCTGGGTTCTAATGTCAGCGTTCCCTGCTGTGTAAAAGGCAAAAAAATCCTGCTCCTCCACCATGTTTCTCTTCTCATTTCCCGGGCTAAAACCCCATTTTTGCCGAAGGGGGTGTTTGCACAGTCAACCCCCTTGCTCCCGTGTTACGGGGGGTTTATAATGTCAGCTGTTCCCCTGCTGTGTGTACGGCACAAAGTCCAGCTGCCACCACCATGTTCTCATCTTTCCTGGGCTCCAACAACCCGCCATTTTTTGCTCGGAAGTGCTGTTAGGCACATCAACACTTGCTCCAGTGTTTACTGGGTTCAGTAATGTCAGCTGTTCCCCTGCTGTGTGAACGGCAAAAAGTCCTTCTGCCTCCACCATGTTATCTCTTTCTCATTCCTTGCTAAACACCACCAGTTGTTTCGCGAAGTGCTGTTAGCCCGTCAACACTTGCTCCTGTGTTACTGGGGTTCAGTAAATAGTCAGCTGTTCCCCTGCTGAGTGTACGGCAAACGTCCCTGCAGCCTCCAAACCATGTTCTCTACTCATCCCTGGTCTCCAAAGACAGCCAGTTGTTGCTCACGAAGTGCTGTTAGCACAGTCAACACTTGCTCCTGTGTTAACTGGGGTTCAGTAATGACAGCTGTTCCCCTACTGAGTGAACGGCAAAAAGTCCTGCTGCCTCACCAATTCTCTTCACATTCCTGGGCTACAACACCGCCAGATGTTGCTCGGAAGTGCAGTTAGCACAGTCAATCACTTGCTTCCCTGTGTTACTGGGATTTCGTAATTCCAGCTTGTTCCCCTGCATGAGTGAAATGGCGAAAAAGTCCTGCTCCTCCACCATGTTCTCAATCTCATCCCTTGGCTACAACACCGCCAGTTGTTGCTCGGAAGTGCTGTTATCACAGACAACACATCTCCCTGTGTTACTGGGGTTCAGTAATGTCAGCTGTTCCCCTGCTGTGGAACGGCAAAAAGTCCCTGCAGCCAACCACCATGTTCCTTCTCATTCCTGGACTACAACACCGCCAGTTGTTGCTCGGAAAGTGCTGTTAGCACAGTCAACTACATGCAACGCTGTTTTACTGGGGTTCAGTAATGTCAGCTGTTCCTCCTGCTTTGTGTGAATGAACGGCAATAAGTCTGCTGCCTCCAACCATGTTCTCTTCTCATTCCTTGTCTACAACACCGCCAGTTGTTTTGCTCGGAGTGCTGTAGCACATTCCAACACTTGGCTCCTGTGGTTTCTGGGGTTCACTAATGCAGCTGTTCCCCCAGCTGTGTGTACGGCAAAAAGTCCTGCTGCCTCCCACCATGTTCTCTTCTCATCCCTGGGCTCCAACCCCAGCCAGTTTGTTGCTCGGAAATGCTGTTAGCACAGACAACACATGCTCCTGTGTTACTGGGTTCTGTAATGCAGCTGTTCCCCTGCTGTGTGAACGGCAAAAAGTCCGCATGCCTCCATCATGTTTCCCTCTCATCCCTGGGCTCCACAACCGCCCATGTTGCTCGGAATGTCTGTATAGCACAGTCCAACACTTGCTCCTGTGTTACTGGGGTTCAGTAATGTTAGCAGTTCCCTGCAAGTTGTGAACGGCAAAAAGTCCTGCGCCTCCACTATTCTCTTTCTCATGTCCTGCCTAAAACACCGCCAGTTGTTGCTCGGAAGTGCTGTTTGCCAGTCAACACTGCCCGTTTTACTGGGGTTCAGTAATTCAGCTGTTCCCCTGCTGTGTGGGAAAGGCAAAAAGTCTGCTGCCCCCACCATGTTTTTCTTCTCATTCCTGGGGGACAACACCCCAGTTGTTGCCGGAAATGCTGTAGCACATCCCAAAACTGCTCCGTGTTTCTGGGGTTCATAATGCAGCTGTTCCCGCGTGTGTACGGGAAAAAGTCCGCTGCCTCCCCCCATGTTCTCTTCTCATCCCTGGGCTCCAACCCGCCAGTTTTTTGCTCGAATGCTGTTGCACAGCAACACTGCTCCGTGTTTCTGGGGGTTCGTAATTCAGCTGTTCCCCTGCTGTGTGAACGGCAAAAAGTCCCTGCCTCCACATGTTCCTTTTCATCCCTGGGCTCCCAAACCCCTTTTTTGCTCGGGAAGGCTGTTACACATCCAACACTTTTCTCCTGTGTTACTGGGGTTTTAGTAATGTTAGCGTTCCCCCGCGTGTGAAAGGGAAAAAGTCCCGCGCCTCCACATTTCTTTCTCATTCCTGGGGTAAAAAACCCCATTGTTGCTCGGAGGCTGTTTTGCACAGCCCAACACTTTCCCTGTGTTACTGGGTTCAGTAATGCGCGTTCCCCAGCTGTTCCCCCCTGTGTGAAAGGGAAAAATTTCCCGCTGCCTCCACCCTGTTCTCTTCTCATCCCGGGCTCAACACCGCCATTATTTTCCGAAGTCTGTTAGCACAGTCAACACTTTCCCTGTGTTACTGGGTTCAGTAAAAGTCACGTTCCCCTGCGGTTAAAGGGGAAAAATCCTGCTCCTCCACCATTTCTTTCTCATCCCCGGCTAAAAAACCGCCATTGTTGCTCGAAGTGCTGTTAGCACAGTCAACACTTGCCCTGTGTTACTGGGGTTCATAATGTCAGCTGTTCCCCCTGCGGTGAAGGCAAAAAATCCCCGCGCCTCCCCAGTTCTCTTCCATCCCCGGGCCTAAAAAACCGCCGTTGTTGCTCGGAAATCTGTTAGCACGTCAACACTTTCTCCCGGTTACTGGGGTTCAGTAATGTCAGCTGTTCCCCCGCTTTGAACGGGAAAAACCTGCCCCCCCCCCCCCCCCCGTTCCTTCTATCCTGGGGTCCCAAAAACCGCCATTTTGGGTCGAATGCTTTAGCACAGTCAACACTTTCTCCCCGTGTTACTGGGGTTCGTAATTAGTGTTCCCCCGCTGTTGAACGGAAAAAATCCTGCGCCTCCACCAGTTTCCCCTTCTCACCCGGCTCAACACCGCCAGTTGTTTGCTCGGAATGCGTTACACATCAAAACCCTTCCCTGTTAGGGTTTAGAATGTCACGTTCCCCGCTGTGGAACGGGAAAAAGTCCGCTGCCTCCCCAATTTCTCTTCCTCATCCCCGGGGCCCCCACCCCCAGTTTTTTCTCGGAAGTCTTTTTAGCACAGTCAACACTTTCTCCTGTGTATGGGGTTCCCGTAATGTAGCTTTTTCCCCTGCTGTGTGAAAGGCAAAAAGTCCCCCTGCCCCCCAGTTCTCTTTTTTCATCCTGGCTAAAAAACCCCAGTTTTGCTCGGAAGTGCTGTTAGCACAGTCAACACTTCTCCCTTTTACTGGGGGTTTAGTAATGTAGTGTTTCCCCTGCTTTTTAAGGGAAAAAAATCCTGCTGCCCCACCGTTTCTTTCTCACCCCGGCTCCAACACCGCCAGTTTTGGGGCCCGGGAATGCTGTTAGCACCCGCAACACTTGCTCCTGTGTTTCTGGGGTTTGAAGTCAGCTGTTCCCGCTGTTGAACGCAAAAAAATCCTCGCCCCACCCCGTTTTCTCCACCCCCGGGGGCCAACACCCCAGTTGTTGCTCGGAAGGCGTTAGCACAACACTTGCCCCTGTTTTTACCCGGGGGGAGTAATGTCCCGCTGTTCCCCCCTTTCTGTGTGAAAGGCAAAAAAATCCCCCTGCCTCCACCAGTTTCTCTTCTCAAACCCGGCTTCCAAAACCCCAGTTTTGGGGTCGGAAAGTGCCCGTTAGCAAGCCCAAAACTTGTCCGTGTTTCTGGGGGTTTTCAGTAATGTCCCGCTGTTCCCCTGCTGTGGTGAAAGCAAAAAAGTCCCTGCCCCCACCATGTTCTCCCCTCATTTCCCCGGGCTCCCAAACCGCCATTTTTTGCTCGGGAAATGCGTTTCACAGGGCCCAAAACTTGCTTTTTGTGTTTTTTACTGGGGTTTTATAATGTCCCCTGTTCCCTCTGTTGAACGGCCCAAAAATCCCCGCTGCCTCCCCCCAAGTTTTCTTCTCATTCCTGGGCCCAAAACACCGCCATTTTTTGGGTCGGGAAATGGGTGTTAGCACAGCAACAAATTTCTCCTGTTTTACAAGGGGGGGCAGTAAGTCAGCTGTTCCCCTGCTGTGTGAATGGGGAAAAATTCCCCCGCTGGGTTTCCCCCATGTTCTCTTTTTCCCTTTTCCCCGGGCTACAAAAACCCCAATTTTTGCTCGGAAGGGGCTGTTTTTGCACAGCAACACTTTCTCCTTTTTTACGGGGGGGTTTAGTAATGTCGCTGTTTCCCCCCGCTGGTTTGAAAAAAGCAAAAAGGGCCTGCTGCCTCCACCATGTTTTCTTCTCATTCCCCGGCTACAACACCGCCAGTTGTTGCTCGGAAGTGCTGTTTTCACAGTCCCAAAACTTTTCTCCTGTGTTACTGGGGTTTTAAAATAATGGGCAGCTGTTTCCCCCGGGTGTTTTGAACGGCAAAAAGTCCTGTTTCCTTTCCAAACCCTGTTTTTTTCTCATTTTCCCGGGCTTCAACACCCCCAGTTGTTGCTCGGGAAATGCTGTTTTGCACAGTAAAAAACTTGTCCTTTTGTTACTTTGGGGGGTTTCCCTAATGTCAGCTGTTCCCTGCTGTGTGTACGGCCAAAAAAATCCTGCTTTCCTTTTCCCCCATGTTTTTCTTTTCATCCCTGGGCTCCAACCCGCCAGTTGTTGGGTCGGAAAAAGCTGTTAGCAAAGTCAAAAACTTGCTTCCCGTGTTTTGGGGGTTTAGTAATGCAGCTGTTCCCCCGCCCGTGGGGAAAGGGAAAAAGTCCTTCTGCCTCCCCCCATGTTCTCTTTTTCCTTCCTGGGGGTACAAAAAACCCCCCAGTTGTTGCTCGGAAGTGCTGTTTTGCACGGGCAACACTTTTCTCCTGGGGTTACTGGGGGTTTAGTAAAAGTCAGCTGTTCCCCTGCTGTGTGTAAAGGCAAAAAATCCTGCTGCCCCCCACCATGTTTTTCCCACTCAAAACCCCGGGGTTTCCCAAAACTGCCCGTTGTTGCTCGGAAAAATGCTTTTTAAACAAAATCAACACTTGCTCCTGTGTTTTGGGGTTCGGGAATGTTTAGGTGTTCCCCTACTGTGTGAACGGCCCAAAAAATCCCCGCTGCCTCCACCATGTTCTCTTTTCCCTTTTCCCGGGCTTTCAACACCCCCCAGTTGGGTTTCTCGGAAAATGCGTTAGCACAGTCCCAAAACTTGCTCCTGTGTTACTGGGGGGTTTTGTAAAAGTCAGTGTTCCCCCGCCCGTGTGAATTGGGAAAAAGGCCTGCTGCCTCCCCCCCATGTTCTCTTCTCAAACCCGGGCTACAAAAACCGCCCCAAATTTTTGTCGGGAAATGTGTTGCACAGTCCACTTGCTCCTGTGTTTTCTGGGGTTCAGTAATGTGCGGGCCCCCCCGCGTGGGGAACGGCAAAAAATCCTGCTGCCTTTCCCCATGTTCTCTTTTTCAACCCGGACTACAACACCGCCAGTTGTTGCTTTGGGAAGGGGCGTTAGCACAGTCAACATTGCTCCTGTGTTATGGGGGTTTTCAGTAATGTCAAACTGTTCCCCCGCGGTGTGAGCGGCCAAAAAAATCCGGGGCCTCCCCCATGTTCTTCTCATTCCCGGGCTACAACACCGGGGCCCGTTTTTTGCTCGGAAGTGCTGTTGCACAGTCAACACGTTTCTCCTGTGTTTTTTGGGGTTCACTAAAAGTCAGCTGTTCCCCCCCCTGTGTGTACGGCAAAAAATCCTGCTTTCCTCCACCCTGTTCTCTTCCACCCTGGGCTCCAAAACCCCCCAGTTATTGCCCCGGAAGTTTCCCGTTTGCACACAACCTTGCTCCTGTGGTTTCTGGGGTTCAGTAATGTTTAGCTGTTCCCCTGCTGTGTGACGGAAAAAAATCCTGCTGCCTCCCCCATGTTCTCTCTCATCCCCCGGGCTCCCAAAACCGCCCGTTGTTGCCCCGGGGAAATGCCGTTAGCACGTAAACACTTGCTCCTGTGTTACGGGTTTCAGTAATGTTTTGCTGTTCCCCTGCTGTGTGAACCAAAAAGTCTGCTGCCTTTCCCCTATGATCCTTCTCATTCTTGGGCCCAAAACAAAAAGCCATTGCTGCTCAAGTTTCGTTAGGCCCCAGTCAAACTTGCCCCCTGTTTTTAAATGGGGGTTTAGTAAAAGTCAGCTGTTCCCCGCTGGGGACGGCAAAAAGCCCTGCTCCCCTCCCCCATGTTCTTTCTCCCCCCGGGGTACAACACCGCCATTTGTTGCTCGAAGTGCTGTTAGCACGTCAACACTTGCTCCTGTGTTACTGGGGTTCAGTAATGTACGTTCCCCTGTGTGGAAACGGCAAAAAGTTGCTGCCCCCACCAGTTCTCTTTCATTCGGGGCTAAAATCCACCGTTGTTGTGGGAAGTTCTGTTAGCACGTAAACACTTGCTCCTGTGTTACGGGGGTTTTCATAATGTCAGCTTTCCCCCTGCTGTGTGTACGGCAAAAAGTTGCTCCCTACCATGTTTCTTCTCACCCGGGGCTCAACACCCCAGTTGTTCCCGGAAGTGCTGTTGCACTCAACTTGCTCCGTTTTTTGGGGGTTCGATGTCAGCTTCCCCTGCTTGTAAACGGCAAAAGTCTGTCTTCCCCCCTGTTTTTTCTCATTCCGGGGCACAACACCACTGAAAGGGTTCGTGTACATGTTTGAAACTCATTTTTGTTCGTCCCCATTTTACTTTCTGTTTGCTGAGTATCTTGCCCTCAGTCAAAATTTGGGTTTCCGCTTTCTGTTCCCCCCCTGAAAATTTTTCCCTTTTTTTTAAGCAGCCACAGCTGGCAATCAGTGCTTCGAATTAGCCCGCAGGAATCTGTGACCCGTCCCCAAAGCCTTTGACCCCGTACTCCAGTATTCCTACTGGGAACCTGAAGACTTTGGACTCTGAACCTGCTCTTTGAAAAGACCCCGTTTGCATGGATTTCGGGAACAGAGAAGAAGATCCCGAACCCGTTGGGAGAGTGTTGCTGAGCTTAGATTACTCGGCCGCTTGTCTCCCGCTTTGTGTCTGCAAACTGTGGGGACTATTTTTGCCAATTGTATGAAATAAAACAAGACTTTTATTCAAACCTGTGTTCATGTATTTTCATCGCACCCAAGCCAAAACCCCATTGAAAATGTACAAAATAAAATTTTCAAGATTCTGAAACCAAAAAAGTTTGTGTCTGCTGGGTCTGGAAAGGCCCGTGTCTGCTGTAACTGTGGGTATCGGAAAGTGGTTGGGACTTTTTGTGTGACAGTGGTTTTTGACTTCTCCAACCATTCCAAAGGGGAAGGAAATTCCCCCCCCTTTAAATGTTTTTTTTTTTCTGCAGTGTTTTCCAAAAGGTAAAACTATTGTTTTTTTTTTTCTTTTCTCCCTTTTTTTTTGCTTTAATGTGGATTCCGATGTTTCCGGGTGAAATTTCCCGTGTGATGTGGTTGTGAAATTCCTCACAACCCTTCCAGGTGAAACAATTTCCCTTAAATTTTTTTTTTCTCTGCAGTGTTACACGGGAAAACCCCAAAATTTTTTTTTTTTTTCCTCCTTCCCCTTCCCTTTCCGTTTCTCCTGTCTTAAAAAAAAACTGGGAAAAAGGGAAAGGGGCCCCCCCCCAAAAGGAACTTTTTCGGAGGGGGTGAAAAATTCCTTGGGAGATTTGCGAATATAAAGACCCGTTTTTTCAAGCCCCACAGAAACCCCACTAATCCCCAAAAAAGGGAAGTGTTTTTGGGCAGACTGCCCAGGTTTTGGGGAGCCAAGGGTTTTAGGGTTTTAGAAAAAGCGAAATCCAGGGGTTTCCCGCCGTTTGCCCGAGTTCTGGGAAATTTCCAAATTTCCCCCCTTTTCGTTTTTTGGGGGGTGAACGTGAGAAATTCAGGGGGTTTATTTAAACAAAAGCAATATTTTTTTTTTTTGCAAAATGCTTACAAAAATTCCCCCCTGAACGATCTAAAGGGGGCTTTTCTAAATTATGTTGCTTAAACCCAAAAAGGCTTTTATGTGGGCAAACCCTCTGATTGAGACTGAGGATGATTGTTTGAATCACCTTGATGCTTTTTTTTCAGCCCTGAGGCAGGTGTTTGATGACCCCCAAACAGGGGCAACACTGAAGCAGCCCTGTTTTGCTTTGCGCCAAGGTAAGCACTCGGTAGCTGAATATGCCTTGGATTTCAGGAGATGGGCCCTTGATAACCACCTGGGGCAGTTCCGCCAAAAAATCTATTTTTCGAAAGGGGGTTTTCTCCACTGATTAAGGGTGAACTTGCTCGTGCCCGACCCTCCCACGCGTTTATGGGGACTTTATTAACTAACTGCAATCCGTATTGATACTCGTCTGACTGAACGCAGGCAAGAGAGATGGGTTCGAAAGCAATCGCAAATAACCTTTTCCTACCTTCCTCTCCAGCTAAGGAACCTTTTGAGTAGATTACATGGGAACCTGAACCTGAACCCCTGCAGGTAGACTCTTTACAACGACGGGTTAGTGATGCACGCAAGGAACATCGTTTTAAAAAGGGGAATCTATGTTTTCCATTGTGTAAGTCAGGCACTTCATTATAAACTGCCCCAGCCGTTCTCGTAAGACTACTGCAGCACTCATTCACTGTGAGTGTTTTCGAGAGGGGATTGTCAGGTCCGAGCCTCAGGCTCCAGAGAGATCTGCAGCAACAGATCATGATTTCTCGGACTTAAACTCCGTTACCTCTGAGGACATTGACTGGGGTAAACCGCTGCCATTTTTCAAGTTTCCTCAGGGGTGTCCCCAGCTGAGTTGTAAGAAAACAATTCTCATTGCTTTCCTTTCCATCAAACTCTTGGGTTTGGGACTCAGCTTGGGTGTCTAGCTCTGCTATGACGACTCAGGGGCAAGTGGAAATTTTATGGATGTCTCCTTTGTTTCTGAAACGGGGGATACGTTCATTTGAAGAAGGCTACTCCAGTACAGATGGAAACTGTGGATGGCTCCCTGCTGACCTCTGGACCAGTGGATCAGGAAACAGAGCCTTTGGGGGTTCTTATGGGTAAAGATCATCAAGAGAAACTGCCCTTTTAAATGCTTATCTCTTCTCCCCACTTTCCCATTATTCTAGGGCTACCATGGCTGCAGGGTCAGAATCCACCATTAACTGGGAGACCAAGGAATTACACTTTCCAGAGAAACAGATGAGTCCCCAAAAATTTCAGCTTGCTCTGTTTTCCCAAAGGGAAACCCTGTCAGTCCCTGAACTACCAAACTGTATACCAGGACTATGTGGATTTATGTGACAAGAAGAACCTGACCAGCTTCCTCCTCACCGTCCATAAGATTGTACAATTGAATTATTGCCTGGAGCAGAGATACCTTTTGGTAAGATCTACCCCCCGGCGGGGCCCGAGTCTAAAGGCTTTAAAGGATTTCATAGACGAAAATCTAGCAAGGTCTTCATAAAGCCCCTCTTCATCTCCGCAGGTGCAACCCATCTTCTTTGTAAAGAAGAAAGATGGATCTGGAGACCATGCGTAGACTATAGGGAACTCAATAAGGTTACTATTAGAAACCGTTATCCATTCCTTTAATCCCTGAGTTATTGGAGAGAGTGCGACATGCCAAAATTTTCTCTAAACTAGATCTTCGTGGGGCCTATAACTTAGTCCGTATTAGACCTGGGGATGAATGGAAGACTGCATTCAGGTCACGCTATGGACACCTTTGAATACTAGTTATGCCTTTTGGTCGAGTACCGCCCCAGCCAAATTCCAACACTTGGTGAAAAGACATCTTAGGGATCTCCTAGATACATTCGTGGTGATTTATTTTGGATGATATTCTAATTTTTCTAACACCACAGAGGAACATCATGGACAATGTGAGAATGGTCTTGGAACGTTTAAAACAAAATCATCTTTACATCAACTTGAAAAGTGTGAATTCCATAGGACCGAAATTCAATTTCTGGGTATGTACTGTCTACACAAGGAATTAGTATGGATAGAAGCAAAACCCAAGCCACAAGGATTGGCCAAGTCCTAGAAATGTGAAGGAGGTACAGCGCTTCATCGGGTTTGCCAACTTTTAGACTTTCATTAGAATTTCTCTGAGGAGTGTCACCCATCCCCAAATACCCGGGAAAAAGTCTAGGTTTCCTTCCCCCAAA
>JARQOD010014277.1:0-10573 GCA_033576555.1 Oophaga sylvatica
ACCCCCCCTATTTTGTTAACCACCAATAAGCAAAACCGCTGAGCCGTTTTTTCACGGGTAAGGATCCTATCCATGGCCTTTGCAAGCCGATAAAAACCGCCCCACCCTTTTTAGCTTGGCTTTTTAACAAAATGGGGGATCCCCCAAAAAAAAACGGGGGGGGACCCCCCTTTTTTGTTAACCCCCAAAGTAAAATCAGACGCGGGGCCCCTTTTTAAAAACGTCAAGGCCCATGTTTTTTCCCCTCAACACCTAAAAACCCAGCTACAGCACCCCACATTTGGCCTCAAAAGAGGCCAATTGGGGCCTTTTAACCCGGCCTTTTTCCCACTTGCCCTTTACGGGGAAAGGGGGGGTAATAAGGGTTTTTCACCGTGATTGCAGGGTGACAAAAACCCGTTAATAAGGAAGGGGCGTCAATAAACACCGATCCATTTTTAACCCCAAAGTTTAAAATTTATAAAAAAAGACCAGCAAAAAAAAGTTTTTTAATGAAATAAAAGACAACCATTTCATTTCTTTATTATCTCTCATTCCTGCGACCCATCGATCCCTGTAAAAAAAAAAAAAAAAAAAACAAACCAACATTAACCACCTGCCAGGGTCCATAACAAGTCCCACACGACCCAGCTCGCACATCAAATGACAGCAACCTGTCATCCCCGCAGACGCGATTACCTCTTCCCCCTTTACTCATACTACTGCTTTAAAAGGGCCGCGATTACCCACATCACTGCAGTTTTTCGGAGAAACGCATGTACCGCCGGGAAAAATGGCGGGCCCAAAACATGCAGGACGTGACCGCCGGGGAAACTTCTGCCGGTAATCCGCATCCTGACAGACCCGACCGCGACACTGACCCGTGACATGCAATCCCGATTCCGTATCCGATAAGACGAAAAAAAAAAAAACGGAACCGAATCGGGAAACCGATACAGCTAATATCGGGCCATCCCGATATTGCAGATCGGAAAGCTCAACACTATTCAACCCCCGCTTTCATTTAACTTCATAGGTGATAGGAAACCACGGAACGGAAAAAAGCGTGTAACACATTCTATTAGCATCTAGGCATTTCCCTGCCTTGTTCCCCGTCAGGGTGAAAACTGCATTGCGTCTGGGGGATACAGCATTTGGGTCAGTGGTTAAAACTGCGTTTTGTAGTGAGAAATGAAATTTTAATGACACAGCATTTTTACTCAGACATCAAAACCTTGTTACCTCTGAACTTGGGCTTTTCTTCTGAATTTTTTAAATTTACTTAAAATTTAAAAATATGAAAATCTTTATTAACGAAATTTCCCAAAAAATTTGCTTGAAGTCTTCTTTCCCCTATTTTTTTTCCAAACTGTAATTTTTCCCTAAAAAACCAAAAAGCGTCCCATAGAAATCATAATATCCATAGAATTTTTATCAGAATGTAATTGGAATTCTGTTGTGTAATAAAACAACAAAAATATAAGCTTTTTAAACCCAAAATTGATGTTTTGATTCCACTTACTACAAATTAACAAAAAAAAAAAATTCTAAAGAAATAATTTGATGATAATTTTCATTATAAAATTTAATATTTCAATAATTAAACGATTTGTTTTATTCCATAAAAACAAGTTGTTTTTTTTTCCGCATACCATAATTGTGAAACCTTTTTTCATACATCACACCCCTTTATTTAAATTCCCCTTTCGCTGCTCATACACGCATCTGCTCTTCACTCAGACGTGACACGAAAAATTTCACACACAATTCCCATACAAAAAGTATTAATACAAAAAAATATTTTCCCCCCAAATAATTGTATCTTAATTATAAAGCGATTTAACACAAAATTTTAATTTTTTAATATTTCTTTGAATATTCCCCAAATACACATAAAAAAACTTTGTAACCATTCTATAATAAAAGGACTCTAAGAAAATTTGGTTTTACTGTTTCTATATTTTGGGGGCAAAGGTTTTCAACTGAAATTGAAACCCCAAACTAAAAAACCAAAGAAAAATTCTTTGACTTCAAAGGCCGACTCACGAGCTATAAGACTTTAATTGCAACCACTGAAATAGGGGGTATGGGAATTGCCTTTTTTAGAAAAATTTTAATGTCACATTGTGACTGTCATGCAGTAAGAAAATATTTTCCATGCAAATAAAAACTTCAAAAGTTACAACACACAAAAACTAAATTTAGATTTAGTTAGTAAAATAATTTCCTTTAAAATGTTAAATTAAAAAAACTCAGTTATTACAAATTCCGTTAAATAAAGGGAAAAAATCCATGTAAAAAATTTTTCCCGATTAAATCCTCTTGAATGAAATTTTAAGGAAAAAAAAGATAAAGTTAAAATCAATTCATCCAAAAAAAACAATTTCAAATGTCTTTTACAATAAAGTATTGGGTTAATTAATTTTTAAATATTACGTAGTATATTTTTTTTATTCACATAGTATAATATACATTATACAATTTCTACTTATACAAATTATAATCGTATGCTTTTGAATATATTAATAAATATCTACAAAAGCTGTGAACTACAGAATTATATTTATAAAAAAATTTCAAATAACTGGATAATATATTGTAAAAATACTTTTTCACAACATATAATTTTATTTCAGTCAATTCCCAAACCCAAAACTTATTTCTTTTTCAAAGATGTCCTAAAGCCTTTTTATGTTCCTTTTTTTAATGATTGTTTAGCACTCGATAAGACAAAAACTGAAGACTCAACTAGTCTTTTTTAGAACACCTGTTCCTTCTTTAAATTCCGCCATTTGCCCTTTTTAAAAGCGGTCGAACTTTAAATTATTAACTTTTCTGCAAAGGGGACTTTTGATTTTTTTATGGGGCTTATAACAAATAGTAATTTCCTCCTTATTCATTTTTTTTGTTTCCCGGGGGTGACTCAGTTTAGGGTTTTTGACACTGGCTTTGAAAAATCTACTCTGTCGTATGATTTATTTCCCCATCACGATTCCATGTTTTTTACAAAACAAGGATTGCGCACATTCAAAAAAAAGTATCTTTTTGTGAACCCAAAAAACAAACAGAAATTTTGGAATCCAAAATTTTTTCCCAAAATACTTTTTTCATTGATTGTGTTTTGACATTGGGAATAAGTTTTGTCAACCTTTCAAATTGGACATGAAATTTAAAAATACTTCTTTTCCCACCAATCCTTAATTTTGAAGAATCCAAAAATCTGACAATTTTCATTTAAGGCACAGAAAATCAGAATTTTTATCTGCTTTACTCTAGATCCCATGTAATTCATTATAAAAAAACTACTTAATGTTAAAGCCTGGAAAAGGTTGCGGGAACCACAATTTAAATAATTGATTTTTCTCACATTATTTAAATAAAGCTTGCCAATAAAGCTTTCGAAGATTTCAGAATTTCGCATACAGGGATTTTGTTATCATATGCAGGAAGATTTTGCAAAATTTTTTTTAACAAATTTTTCCAAACTTTAAATTTTGGGGATTTGGGCCTGTAAATTTGTCTTCTTTTTTGGGTGGCCTTTGAACCCCTAGTTCCCCCCACACAGTTCTCAAGTCTCCTCTCAGTTCCCCCTACATCATTCTAAAGTCTCCTCCCTTTTCCCTCCTACACAGTTCTCAGTCACCTCCCAGTTCCCTCCTACATCATTCTAAAGTCTCCCCCCATGTCCCCTCCTACACAGTTCAAGTCCCTCCATTTCCCCCCACATAAATTCTCAAGTCTCCCCCCATGTTCCCTCCATTTTTTTTTAAACTCATCAAGAAAGGCCCTTGATACCATTAAAACACCCCATTTGCCAATTTCCTCTTTACAGTAATTTCGGAACAACGGTATTTTCTCACTTTTCACACCTTTTTAAATTTTTCTCTAAAAATTTGAAATCTGAACAAATGAATATTTTTTTTTCAATTTCTCTTTTCCCTATTAAAGGAACCAGCTTAGTTTCAGCTTTAGATTTTCCTTTCAATTCGCATAAACGACCAAAAAATTTTCAATTTTTTGACGATCTACAGACAAAATTTCATCTTCTTTGCTTAAAAAAGATAATACATCCATATTTCTTACCTTAAAATATCCCTTGTAGCCCCTTTTTTGGAACCCTTGTCTACCGTCTTTCCTTAGTCAACTCTTAGCCTTTTTCATGGGTTTTTTTTCTTGATCCTAAAATATCGTGTGTGTTTCTTTGACATTGCACATCTGACGTTTTTTTTTCTTTTTTCCCCTTTGAATTTTAAAAAAATTCACACTCTAAAAAAAAGTGTGACTGGCGGCCTCCCAAAATGAAAAATGCTTATTAATATTTTTTTAAAGGATTTTTTCCCAACGATACTTTAAAGAAAACTCATTTCTTATAAAAAAAAGAGGGTTTTTTGGACTTTTACCAAAAAAACTCTTCCCGGGAAACATAAAATGATGAAATAGTTACTAAAATTTGTCCATTTGTCCATACAAAGCTTGTACACATTTTCCCGGTGTCCTGAAGGAAAAAAGACATCTTTTTTCTCCGCACGTTTTTAAGGGGAAGCAACCGGGTTCTGGCGCGGCTTTCATTCATCATATTTTTGTCAAGTAAGTGCTTAAGAAAAACACCCCCCCCCCCTTCATGTACCTTATAATATGCCCTTATACCGGGGGTCTCTGTAATAGATACATTTTACCATACAGAAAAGCACGGGTCACAACGTTAAGTGTTGGTACAAATTGAGTGAAAAATAAATCCAAAACCCAAAAATTAATATTAACGGTTTTGGCCCCCGGGGGTCAAGGCCCCGGGAAACATATTCCCCAAAGTGTCCCTTTTTGCAGTTTACCCACGCTTCTCCCATCCTCGCCATTTCCCCAAAAAAAAAAGGATGAAAAAACAAAAAGAAGGGGGGTAACCGCAATCAACAAAGTCTCAGGCTAAAAACCTGATCGTTCTCCAAAACTTTTTTCAGGGCCCCGAAGAACCCGGGAAATTTTTTTTGTGAATGGAAGATTCTCAACCCAACACAATGCCAAACCCACCGCTCTGCCCCCAAGTACAACTCACACCCGCCACACGGTGCCCCGGGGGACACGGCGGGGACCCCCGGGCCGCAAAAAATACAAAAAAGCGCACCACACACAGCTGCTGCCCTCCAACCCAAAAATCTCAGGGGGTTTAATTTCCCCCTTCCCCTTAGGAATTGAGCCTCGGCGCCCCCCTTTTCCCCAGGGCATCATCGTTTTAAGAGCAGGAGAAACAACAAAATTTTTTAGGTTTTTCCCTTTAAAAAAAAAGGCGTGCTTATAGTTTTTTTTAAAAAAAGGAAAACTGGGCAATACAAGTACAAAATTTAAAAAAAAAACAGATTTGGGAAACATTCATGGTACTTAATAACGGCAAACAGTGGGGGGGGGACCACACCATAGTTCATTTTCAATCTGTTTTCCCCTCATCACAGCCGGGGAAAGACCCGGGGGGGGCCCAATCAAACTTAACATGGGGGGTGCTACCTCAAAAAAGGGAGGTTTTCTTTTCCCCCCCAGGCACAAATTAAGTTGGGGTTTAAAAAATCTGGGTTCAACCTCGTCCGTGAACCTAGCAAAAACGGGAGACCTATCAAACTTCTTTTAAATAACTGTTCAAATGACCCAAACTTGGGGGAAATTTATGGGCCCGGGGAATTCCTTTCGGTTTTGTTGGAGTTACGGGTTTACCATACCAGGAACTACGCCCATCGACCAGGTTTCAAAACAGTAAATTTTGTGTTTCTAACAAAACCACAAAACCCGGGTTTTTGAAAAGAAGAATTTCTAAAGGAGGGACCTTTCTGCAGGGGGTTTTAGATAAAGGGATTCCGAGGTGGAGGGATAGAGGGTGAGCGCAAAAGAGGAGGGGCTTTCCGTGGGTGTCAGAAGCAAGGTAGGACTGATTTTTGTCCGACCCCGACTGGCCAAACACGCGGGGGTTTAGTTCTAGGGGAAATTTTAGAACACACAAGAAACTGGGGCTTCCAGTACATCACAAAACAAAGGGGAAAAAGGGGAAAAAATTTATTTTTATTTTTTTCACGCCCAGATCCAAGCGACGCACATCGTTTCCTGTAATAACAAGTAAAAAAATAAACCAACCGTATACTCCGTCCGACCCAGTCCAATTAATAATGAGTGTCCCACGAAGATTTCCCCTATAGAACTGTGACATCGGGTATGTCACTGATCTAATAGGCCTCCCAGTGATACTGAAAGGAGACAATGGCTCCTGCCTGCATTACTGAGGTTACCTGATTCAGGCTCTCACTTACGCAATGTTTGTGGGAATTTTCTTACCCAACATTGCCAGTGAGAGAATGAACTTAAGTGACCTCATCTCTCCGCAGCGGCAGGAGGATATACAACGGGAGATTAACCTCCGCTGTATTCATCGAGGACCCCTGCGAGCACTGACACACCATGTCAGTGTTTTACACGGGAGATCGTCGTGAGACACTGGATAGTAGGGTGTTTCACTATCAGTAAACGTCCGGATTAGCTGCGTGTTTGAAGCTGTGCGTGGTGCAGCGTCAAACACGCAGCGTCCAGATGTTACAGCATAGTGGATGGGGTTTCAAAATCCCGTCTCCACTATGCTGCAAAACACGCAGGCGAAGACCTCGTTTAGACATGGCGCTCTTTTCAGACCGCAGCATGTCATAGTTTCCCTTGTAGGAGTACGCCAAGGGTCGCCGTAAGGGAAATAACATATGGGTATGCTGCACTGTCTGGATATATTCCGAGATGGTATTCCTGACTGTCCTGGAAACCATGCCTGTAATGGAGCGCGTTAAGAATGCGTAGGAGTACCTTTGGGCCTGACGGAATTTCCCTCCGTCCAACGCTGTGTTTCCGTACATGGAAACACGCCTAATTGGACTAACGGCGGAAAGGTAAGTATAGTTGCTTTTTGATTTATTAAAGAACAAGAGCTTGTGTGGCTACGTTTGATAAGTATGTATCTCATGTTAATTGTTGTATATGAGGAGTATATCCTGTACTGTATATGGAGTATATCCTGTACTGTATATGGAGTATATTCTGCACTGTAATGGAGTATATCCTGTACTGTACATGAGGATATATCCTGTACTGTATATGGAGTATATCTGTACTGTATATGGAGTATATCCTGCACTGTATATGGAGTATATCCTGCTCTGTATATGGAGTATATCCTGCACTGTATATGGAGTATATCCTGCACTGTATATGGAGTATATCCTGCGCACTGTATATGGAGTATATCCTGCACTGTATATGGAGTATATCCTGCCTGTATATGGAGTATATCCTGCACTGTATATGGAGTATATCCTGCACTGTATATGGAGTATATCCTGCACTGTATATGGAGTATATCCTGCACTGTATATGGAAGTATATCCTGCACTGTATATGGGTATATCCTGACACTGTATATATGAGAGTATATCCTGCACTGTATATGGAGTATATCCTGGCACTGTATATGGAGTATATCCTGCCTGTATATGGAGTATATCTGCACTGTATAGGAGTATATCCTGACTGTATATGGAGTATATCCTGTACTGTATATGGAGTATATCCTGCACTGTATAGGAGTATATCCTGCACTGTATATGGAGTATATCCTGTACTGATGGAGTATATCCTGCACTGTATATGGAGTATATCCTGCACTGTATATGGAGTATATCCTGCACTGTATATGGAGTATATTTGCACTGTATATGGAGTATATCCTGCACTGTATATGGAGTATATCCTGCACTGTATATGGAGTATATCCTGTACTGTATATGGAGTATATCCTGCACTGTATATGGAGTATACCCTGCACTGTATATGGAGTAATCCCCGTACTGTAAAATGGAGTATATCCTGCACTGTATATGGAGTATATCCTGTACTGTACATGATGTATATCCTGCACTTTTAATGGAGTATATCTTGCACTGTACATGGAGTATATCCTGCACTGTACATGGAGTATATCCTGCACTGTACATGGAGTATATCCTGCACTGTACATGGAGTATATCCTGCACTGTACATGGAGTATATCCTGCACTGTAATGGGTATATCCTGCACTGTTAAATGGAGTATATCCTGCACTGTACATGGGGTATATCCTCACTGTATATGGAGTATATCCTGCACTGTATATGGAGTATATCCTCACTGTACATGGAGTATATCCTGCACTGTACATGGAGATATCCTGCACTGTATATGGAGTATATCCTGCACTTTCATGGGTATATCCTGCACTGTATATGGAGTATATCCGTCACTGTACATGGAGTATATCCTGCACGTATATGGAGTATATCCTGCACTGTACATGGTGTATATCCTCACTGTATATGGAGTATATCCTGCACTGTACATGGAGTATATCCTGCACTGTATATGGAGTATATCCTGCACTGTATATGGATATATCTGCACTGTAATGGAGTATATCCTGCACTGTATATGGAGTAAAATCCTGCACTGTATATGGAGTATATCCTGCACTGTATATGGAGTATATCCTGCACTGTATATGGAGTATATCCTGTACTGTATATGGAGTATATCCTGCACTGTATATGGAGTATATCCTGCACTGTATATGGAGTATATCCGTACTGTATATGGAGTATATTCTGCACTGTATATGGAGTATATTCTGCACTGTATATGGTGTATATCCTGCACTGTATATGGAGTATATTCTGTACTGTATATGGAGTATATCCTGCACTGTATATGGAGTATATCCTGCACTGTATATGGAGTATATCTGCACTGTATATGGAGTATATCCTGCACTGTATATGGATATATCCTGTACTGTATATGGAGTATATCCTGTACTGTATATGGAGTATATCCTGCACTGTATATGGAGTATATCCTGCACTGTTTATGGAAGTATATTCTGCACTGTATATGGGGTATATCCTGTACTGTATATGGAGTATATCCTGCACTGTATATGGAGTATTCCCGCACTGTATATGGAGTATATCCTGTACTGTATATGGAGTATATCTGCACTGTATATGGAGTATATCCTGCACTGTATATGGGGTATATCCTGCACTGTATATGGAGTATATCTGCCTGTATATGGATATATCTGCACTGTAAATGGAGTATATCTGTACTGTATAATGGAGTATATCTGACTGTACATGATATAGAGTATATCCTGCACTGTATATGGAGTATATCCGTCACTGTATATGGAGTATATCTGTACTGTATATGGAGTATATCCTGCACTGTATATGAGTATATCCTGTACTGTATATGGAGTTATCCTGCACTGTACTATGGAGTATATCCTGCACTGTATATGGAGTATATCCTGCACTGTATATGGAGTATATCCTGCACTGTAATGGAGTATATCCTGCACTGTATATGGAGTATATCCTGCACTGTATATGGAGTATATCCTGCACTGTACATGGAGTATATCCTGCACTGTACATGGAGTATATCCTGCACTGTATATGGAGTATATCTGCACTGTATATGGAGTATATCCTGTACTGTATATGGAGTATATCCTGCACTGTACATGGAGTATATCCTGCACTGTACATGGAGTATATCCTGCACTGTATATGGAGTATATCCTGCACTGTATATGGAGTATATCTGACTGTAATGGAGTATATCCTGCACTGTATATGGAGTATATCCTGCACTGTATATGGAGTATATCCTGTACTGTATATGGGTATATCCTGACTGTAATGGATAATCCTGTACTGTATATGGAGTATATCCTGCTACTGTATATGGAGTATATCCTGCACTGTAATGGAGTATATCCTGCACTGTAATGGAGTATATCCTGCACTGTATATGGAGTATATCCTGCACTGTATATGGAGTATATCCTGCACTGTATATGGAGTATATCCTGCACTGTATATTGGAAATATATCCTGCACTGTAATATGGAGTATATCCTGCACTGTATATGGAGTATATCCTGCACTGTATATGGAGTATATCCTGGCACTGTATATGGAGTATATCCTGCACTGTATATGGTATATCCTGCACTGTATATGGAGTATATCCTGCACTGTACATGGAGTATATCCTGCACTGTATATGGAGTATATCCTGCACTGTAAAATGGAGTATATCCTGCACTGTATATGGAGTATATCCTGACTGTATATGGAGTATATCCTGCACTGTATATGGAGTATATCTGCTGCATGTACATGGAGTATATCCTCACTGTATATGGAGTATATCCTGCACTGTATATGGAGTATATCCTGTACTGTATATGGAGTATATCCTGCACTGTATATGGAGTATATCCTGCACTGTATATGGAGTATATCCTGTCACTGTAATGGCGTATATCCTGCACTGTATATGGAGTATATCCTGCACTGTACATGGAGTATATCCTGCACTGTACATGGAGTATATCCTGCACTGTACATGGAGTATATCCTGCACTGTATATGGAGTATATCCTGCACTGTAATGGAGTATACCTGCACTGTATATGGAGTATATCCTGCACTGTATATGGAGTAATCCTGCACTGTATATGGAGTATATCCTGAC
>JARQOD010014278.1:0-10571 GCA_033576555.1 Oophaga sylvatica
AGCTGAGCAACAGTGTCATCAAGTAAAGGACTTCAACATTAGCGATCGCACCAGCGATCACGGACGACGACCTGGCGAGGATCGTGCTAACATGTATGGATGCAGGTACCAGATATAGGATGGCGGTAATACAAGATATGGGATGGCGGTAATACAGGATATGGGACGCTGTAATACAGGATATGGGACGGCGGTAATACAAGATATGATGGCGTAATACAAGATATGGGACGGCGTAATACAAGATATGGGACGGCGGTAATACAAGATATGGACGGCGGTAATACAGATATGGGACGGCGGTAATACAAGATATGGGACGGCGGTAATACAAGATATGGGACGGCGGTAATACAAGATATGGGACGGCGTAATACAAGATATGGGACGGCGGTAATACAAGATATGGGAGGCGGTAATACAAGATATGGACGGCGGTAATACAAGATATGGGACGGCGGTAATACAGGTATGGATGGCGATAATACAAGATATGAGACGGCAGTAATACAGGTATGGGATGGCGGTAATACAAGATATGGGACGGCGGTAATACAAGATATGGGAGCGGTAATACAAGATATGGAATGTGATGATAATACAAGATATGGGAAGGCGGTAATACAAGATATGGGACGGCGGTAATACAAGATATGGGACGGCGGTAATACAGATATGGACGGCGGTAATACAAGATATGGGAAGGCGTAATACAGATATGGGAAGGCGGTAATACAAGATATGGAGGCGTAATACAAGATATGAGACGGCGGTAATACAAATATGGGACGGTGGTAATACAAGATATGGGACGGCGGTAATACAAGATATGGACGGCGGTAATACAAGATATGGACGGCGGTAATACAGATATGAGACGGCGGTAATACAAGATATGGGACGGCGGTAATACAAGGTATGGGATGGCGATAATACAAGATATGGAGGCAGTAATACAAGGTATGGGATGGCGGTAATACAAGATATGGGACGGCGGTAATACAGATATGGGACGGCGGTAATACAGGATATGGGACAGCTGTAATACAGGATATGGGATGGCGGTAATACAAGATATGAGATGGCGGTAATACAAGATATGGGATGGCGGTAATACAGGATATGGGATGGCGGTAATTGTTATGTTTCGGTAGCTGAGGAGAAATAGCAAAGTAGCAATACACCAGAGAGGCTGGAACCTATTGGATTGCAGGACCCTAAACTAACCGCAACATTAGAAGTAGCCGTGGAGCGTACCTACGGTGATCCTAGACGCCTTGTCACTGCCGGAGAGATAGCTTTCATCTTTCTGCCTTTAGGTGTAGCTATCTGCCCCGTAGCAGAACCCCGAAAGAAATAGGAAGCCCCCAAACATGTAATGGCGGTTAGACAAGAAGAAAATACGGACACAGACAGAAAATAGAATGAGCAAACGCTGGGGCCCAATCTGTCTAGATAGAAAAGTATAGGAAAGAATTCTGACTGCAACTCAAAAAACCCTGACAAAAATACCAACACTTCTAATTAACAAAAAACCTGAGATCACACGATCTCTACCACCTAAATCAGATCTCTGGTGTAACACACAGCAATTCAGCAAATAAAAAGTGACAAAGGAACCGAGCAAAAGTGCAAACACAAACTGAGCACAATTGCAGCGCCAGGCCCCAAAAGGGGACCAGGCTGAAGTCCACTGCAAGGAAGCAAACCAGCAAGGAAAATCCAACAGAGGAAAAAAAAAAAAAAGCAAATCACTTATCTGAATGAGAGCAGGAATGCAAACTGAGCTCCAAGCAAGAGCAGGAGGAACAATTGATTACCGGCAAGGCTGATGGGAACTCAGGTCACTTATATCAGACCATTCATTCAGAGCCAGCTAAAGGCCATTCAGCAATTAGTTCATTACCCTCAGCAACCACCGGAGGGAGCCCCAGCTCAGAAGTCGCCTCCAGAATATTCACAACAGGTAATACAAGATATGGGATGGAAATAATACAAGATATGGGACGGCGGTAATACAAGATATGAGACGGTGGTAATACAAGATATGGGACAGCGGTAATACAAGATATGAGACGGCGGTAATACAAGATATGGGAAGGCGGTAATACAAGATATGGGACGGCGGTAATACAAGATATGAGACGGCGGTAATACAAGATATGGGACGGTGGTAATACAAGATATGGGACGGCGGTAATACAAGATATGGGACGGCGGTAATACAAGATATGGGACGGCGGTAATACAAGATATGAGACGGCGGTAATACAAGATATGGGACGGCGGTAATACAAGGTATGGGATGGCGATAATACAAGATATGAGACGGCAGTAATACAAGGTATGGGATGGCGGTAATACAAGATATGGGACGGCGGTAATACAAGATATGGGACGGCGGTAATACAAGATATGGAATGGTGATGATAATACAAGATATGGGATTTGATATTTGATGGTTGTGATTATAGATAATCAAGTCTTCTGAAATTCCATTTCTCTATACTCCAGCTTTGACAAATTTTTTCCACAGAATTTGATTCTCAGTGAATTATTACGCCATGAGTTTCAATACTGCAAAGTTTCCAATTGCCTTGAAAAGATGTTTAACACTCTGAGGGCTCCTAGGACTGTATGAAACCCCTTTCAAGCTCTTTACCTGAAACATCCCTTAAATCCCCTTACAATGGCTGCTGCCTTACCTGCCTCAGCTTTTATACAGGCTATGTTAGTTTTTCTTGCACTATGCCATGTGATGTGATAGCTGTTGCGGTAGGGGAAAGTCCTTGCGGCCGTGACCGAGGTCAGGTGACCCTTCTGTAGTTGATGTAATCTTCTGCATTGTGTAAGTGGGCACTTTTTGTGTAGTTCATGAGGATCGAATTGCAAATTGCTCAAATTTACTGGGACCAGCACATTTTACCACAATTCTACACAAGTGAATTGATTTGATGTAAATCAAATTTATCTCCAGTGGTGATGTAATATGAGATGTCGGTAGCATTATTATTAGTGGGCTGTGTTTCATTGCTCTCCTTTGACTTTTCATCCAACTGAGAAACTCTATGACTACAAAGAATCATATTTTATGTTGCATTGTGAGGTCAGAATCTGTTCACATTATACTTGTGAACTCTGATCACTGAACATATCCGGAGGGCCCCTTTCACACAGTATACTTGTAATGCCGGGTCCGTGAGCGTCGGCAGATGGTTTTTTTCCCACTGTACAGAACAGAGTAGTAGAATTTGTTACTCTCCATTCGGTGGAATATTTTATGCTTATTGTTGGAGGGAATTGATGATGTTTGTCTTTGGTGCAACACAGGAGTGCGATTTGTGTATGGAAAACTCCAGCGAAAGACTCAAACACAATGTGACCTGAGCCTTATAGAAAAAATGATCCAATAACTGCAAAAACATCAGTAATTCTCCAAATTGGGATTTTTACATTTCAGGCATACTTTATTGCTCTATCCCTTACTGTATTCCCACCTCAGGCAGGCACTGTGGTCATCTTGCTCGCCCGGGTGTGAAGAATGGCACCAGATAGATCAGGTAGAATCCCACCACTGCCACCACATGTGATAAACCCCCCGGTTACCTCACTTTCACCAATGTGACATTGTGCACCCCCTGGGGACATGTAAGGTCAGCTTGGTACAGTTTTACAAAGACTCACCTTGTCCACAAGGGCATGCGTAGTGAGAGGCTATGGCCCACGCGGTCACTGACATGGCACCACACTCGCTCACAACTCCGACATGCTGAGAGACCCCTTTCACTAGCACCAGTGAAACAGCGCCTGGTCAGCCCAATAGAACTGTCCCCAGTTCCTCGTTGACTGTCACCAGTTCCTCTGTAAGGCCGGGGTCAGACACAACTACAAAAAAACGGACCATTTTAGTCGGTCGATTATCGGAGCAAAATGTAAACATCACACATCCGCCTGGCATCCGATTTTCCTTCAAAGATGCGATTTAGTCGCATGTGTGTGTACCTTGTAACATCCGATTTTCATCCGACTTGCGAGAATTTCTCGCAGGCTTGCAAAACTGACATATAATGGATCCAAAAGAATAGTATTTAAATGCCAAAAGAAAGAATAGATATATACACATAGAACACATATATATATATATATATATACATGTCATTGTGACATGTATATATATATATATTTATAGTTCCTAGACTTCTACACACTGTAATAGCCGCTAATTCAATTGCCGACTTTTGTGAAATCACAGAAGCCGACATGAAATGATACATTGTTTAGACACAGTTAACCATGTCATTTCCTGTATTTTGATATATGGTTTGAACTTACAATTACATAAGTGTATGTGCGCAAAATTTCAGACATGTAGGGGTTAATTAAAGGTGTAAATTTGTTGAAAAAAATGCGTGGGCTCCCGCTGTATTTTCTCCACCAGACAGACAAAGCAAGCGAGTGGGGGCAGATAATAACAGCCTAGGGAGGATACATTTTTTTTGTGCCCCCCTGGCTACTAACATCTGCCCCCAGACACCCCAGAAAGGGCAAATCTCTAATTGATTTCACAAAAGCCGGCAATTGAATTAGCGGCTATAACAGTATGTAGAAGTGTAAGAACTATAAATATATGTATATATATATATATGTCACAATGACATATATATATATATATATGTATTCTATATGTGTATATCTATTCTTTCTATTCTTTATTAAAGCTGTCAGTGTGATTTTACAGTATAGCCGGGGATGAATTGCCGGCTTTTCTAAAGGACACCGATGCGATTTCATCGCAAGTCACACGTGCGGTCCGTTTGTAATCCGATTTTTCATCGCTCCCATAGACTTGCATTGGCGATAGTCGACCCACAATCGGTGACAATCGCAGCATGCTGCGATTGCACTCGGACGTTTAAAACGGACCACAAAAAATCTGATACTGGGAGCTGCTCCATAGATTAACATAGGTCCGACTGCAATGCGATATTTCATCGTATTGCAGTCGTCCGATTCTGTCGCCAGTGTGACCCCGGCCTAAGAATACGAGCAGGAACGCGGGATGCAGTGTTTGGACACAGGCAGCAGAGCAGGTTTATTTACAGGGGAATACTCCACGCAGGAGGTAAATAGTTACAGTCGGGTGATAAAGGGTTAGTCAGGGGAATCAAACGGTACATTAAAGGCAAAGGATATAACAAAGGTTCAGATGACGGCAGTTCGTTAGCATAGATGTAAGGGAGTCCTCAAACTGCAGCTCCTGCTCCGAACTCATTTGTGCCGCAATGGCTGGCGCGGTGTCTTCTCTAGTGGGGTCAGGTAGCTGACAATACTCCGTCTTCTGGTAACAGTGGTCGGTCTCCGGTACCTTCCACTGCCCCTTGTCCATATACTGCTGTGGCTATTAAAGGCACGGGCCACAGATCCGTACAAGCTCACCGTGGCTCCTTAACTGTTATGTTTCGGTAGCTGAGGAGGACAGGAACAACAGCAGGGCAGCCGAACACCTGACATGTTGGTAACTGATGGGTTGCAGATTCCTAAACTAACGACACAACTAGAGGTAGCCGTGGAGCGTTAATACGTTGATCCTAGACGCCTCGTCACAGCCTGAGAGACAACTACACCTAAAGGCAGAAAGATGAAAGCTATCTGCCCCGGAGCAGATCCCCAAAGAAAATAGGAAGCCCCCAAACATATAATGGCGGTTAGACAAGATGAAAACACAAACATAGGCAGAAAATAGACTGAGCAAACGCTGGGGCCACAAGCTGACTAAATAGGATAGGACAGGAGAGATTACTTTCTGCAACCCAGAAAACCCTACAAAAATCCAACAATTCTGATTACAAAAATACTGAGATCAGACGATCTCGCCTCCCACTAAATCAGATCTCAGTGTGAACAAAAACCAAGCAGCAGCCACTGAAAAAACAGGAAAAAGCAAATGAGCAAATAACAGTGGCTGCAGAAAAACTGTGAGGAGCTCAGGCCCCAGGAGGGGACCTGGCTGACCTCCACAAAAGTGCAGAAAACAATGCAAAAAGCAAGCACAAAAAGAAAAGCAAAAAATATCTTATCTGAAAGCAGGAGCTGCAGACAGGACTCCAGCAAACTTCCAAATGAACCAGGAACCACAACTGAGACAAGAACAATTGATCACCGGCAACCATCATGGGAGGGAACCTCCCTTATATCAGACCAGTCCATGATTCCAGATTGCCACTCCTCGCTGAAAGGTTCAGTACTGTCTGTAACTACCAGAGGGAGCCTCTGCTCAGAAACCATCTCTAGCACATTCATAACACTTAACTGTCTTAACTGATGTAGTGAGGCCACAAGGGTCAGGACAACTATTCTGTGTCCACGTCAGGGTGCGAGTGTAAGTCCTATGTGGTCTCTCTTAGGCAGCACGTGTGCGGTACTCACGGTCAGGTCGTGTATGGCACCTGGTACTCTCTGGCTGTCACTGGACACACTCCGCACGTCCCACTCTCCCTGGTCCCTGCTGTTGGCGGCGGGCGACACTGGTCTGCCTGGCGCTGGTACTACCGGCCGGAACACTCCCCTCTTGGTCTGCTGTGACACCCGGCTCGGCTCTGCTGGCATGGCTCTGCATGGCTCTGCTCTGCAGGCGATGGGGGCTCCTTATATATGACCCGTCGCCACTCTGGGACACTCTGATGGGGGAAGCAGAGCACGCTCCTCACTACTCTGCGCGCTGCTCTTTGCGCAGTCCTGCGCACTTCTCTGTCCTGGCGCCGGACTGACCTTTTTGGCGCGCTTTCTCTTTTTATGCCCCTGATACTGCGCGCCCTTTTCTGGTTCCGCCCACCCTCCTGGGACTGCAGAAAGCTCTGTATCTCTCTGATTTCTCTCATGCAGCAGAGGGAGGTCCGCCCCACTTAGGCTTCCCCCCGGGGAACAGGGGATGCAGCCCTTCTAGTTCCAGACCCGGCATTCAGGTGCCTGAGGTCCTGTCTATTTCCTTACACTTCATCGTACTCCAGTATAGTCTTCCTAGGGCTGATAGATGCCTATAATTTTCACAACTCCTCCTGCTTTTCTGGCTCCATCTTCTCCCAGTAGGGCTTATAGAGGTCATTCCAACTTTCCAGTGAAGTGGTAGGGACTCTAGTCACTTATCTCACATCTTCTATCTCATCCAATTTCTTGGCGACATCAGTCACTTTCATACCTTTCTTCTTCTTTTTCCTTTTCTTAGCTTTGCTGCCAGCAGACGGTTCATCCTTTTCCTTGTCTTCAGAAACCTTAGAGACTTCTTGCTCGAACTTCTCTATCTGTGGACTAAGTACTGGTAATTCTTCTTCAAAGCACCCCCTATCTTTGACAGGCGCACTCTGTTCAGGACTGAGATCGGATGAGTTAAGATCATGTAGACTGGACCCTTCGTCATCCTCGCTGGGTCCTGTGGGCTTCACTCCCCATTGCTTTTCAGCCACACTCTCTGCTTTGCCCAGCTTTTTCGTCTCTTCCAACCGGTCAAAATCTCCGGGGCTGTCAGAGCGCGAAGCCAGTGGTTCTTCCTCTTCACAAACGGGATTCGTGGAAGTGGGTGTACTGGGAACACTTGGCACTTGTTCCCTTTCTAACGGGTTCCCGTACCAAGCAGGGGCACGACAGGCTTTGGTGGATCATTCGATTAGACACTTCTTCTTCCCTTTCGGGTTGGTCTTCACGGACGACACTGTTGGATCCAGTTTGGAGTGCCACCAGACTCGCCTCTTCATATTCTGGCACTGTCGAAGGTAATGTCTCAGGACCTTCTTCCTCTTCATAGTCCACCGTTTCTGGCGGGAGCATCTCTGGGGCACCTTGCAGGTCTTCCATTGGATCAGGGTTCCCTGAGCTGATGGCCGGCAAACTGTCCACTTCAGAGGACAAGTCAAGTGATTCTTCCTTCTCACAAACAGGAACCATGGGAGTGGGAGTTTCAGGGACATCTGTCTCTTTTCTTCAGGCTGAGTCTCACAGACAGAAACTTTGGATCCAAGTTGGAGCTCCACCAGGCTTGCCTCCACGTGCCTGACCAACGCAGCTATCTCACCATAAACCATCAACACCTTCTCCATCTCTTCTCGGCGTCCGCTGCCATGGCTCTGACTGGGTGCGGCTCTTCTCTTTTTCGCTGCTCCGCTTCTCCCAAGGATGACATTCTCTCCAATTGACAGAACTTTCGGAGGAATGAGCGAACATTCCCTGTCGTTTGTCTTAGGTAGGGCAACTTCTGGACAGGTGTCCCATTCTTCCACACGTCCAACACCCTCGTCTGCATCTGTCTGATGGGCGCTTCAGTCTGGATCGTCGGCCTCTGCAGGACACGTATCCCTTCTGCTTCCGGTCTTCACCCCAGGATACGGGTTACACTCTTGAGATGCTACTAAAGTTGCTGTCATGCTCCGCACCTCCCCTCTGACTTCTTCCGCATTTAGCTGTAAGTTACTTTGGGGGAGGACGCTGTACTCCAGGACAGCAGCAAGGGTTTCTTTCAGGCCTTCGACTTCTTCCCAAATTCTTCTCATTCCCTGCCGTAATTTGCAGGACCACTTCGGCTCTTCCTCGTTCAGGGTGGGTACTTTGCAACACTGGACCATCCCTGTCAAGGCTGCAATCCCCTGCTCCCGCTCGCCTATGCGCACCTCTGCTCCGATGTCTGCAACAGTCATGCGCGGGTTAGCTTGCAGGCGCTCATGCAAAGCCCGCCCAAGCAGTGCATCTCTCAGGCCCGTCACTAACTGGTCTCGCAGCACTCTGTCACAGGGTCCTATGCCTATGCCATCTTTCTTAAGAATTGTGGTGTGTAGCTCCTGTAGTGCGTTCATGTACTGCGTCACAGTCTCCCCCTCAATTTGAATACACTTAAATAAATGCATGCGTAATCCTTGTACGTCCGTTGGGGTCTCTATGCGTCTCTTCAAGTATTTGCAGTACTTTGTCAGAGGTGTATTGCGCCTGGGGAGGTCGTAGCATGACGGAATTCCTTGCCTCTCTGTCTAGAGCCATCACAGCAACCTCCACCTCTAAAGTAGGAGTTTTGGGGTACATCTTCATCATCCCCCTGACCCGCTCAGACCAGCTCCCTGTGAACTTGGGGCGATTACTCAAAATTGTCCCCAGCGGTATATTGGCCCTTGGAGCACTCCCAACTGCTTGGTCTGCCACCCCTGCACCCATAGACTTCATCCTGCCTACTACGCCAAATGTAAGACTACGAGCAGGAACGCGGGATGCAGTGTATGGACGCAGGCAACAGACCAAGGGTTAACAGGTTTATATACAGGGAAATATGAGTCGCCCGCCAGGGCCGTGGGGTACTCGGTACCGAGCCTATTGACTTCTATGGGGGATGTCACAGTGGCGATGACCCGGTCCGTGGCCCTAGGCGCTCACCAAAAAGGGGAATATATTTACAGGGGATAAAGTTTATGTAGTGATTCGTGACGCCACCTGTAGTATCTGGTCAGGGTGACCAGCGCTGCTGTGCAGGTCATCTGGAAGTGATGGTATTATGCAGCTAGATGGTAAACCTCCTACAGGTGAGGCTGTGTTCTTCCAGGGCAGGTAGATGTTATATATTTGAGTGTAAGGTTCTGTGTACATGTTCCTGAAACTCAGTTTGTTCGTCAGCCATTTTACTTTCTGTCTTGCTGCAGCTATCTTGCCCTCAGTCAAAATGGAGTTTCCAGCTTGCATGTTCCCGCCCTGATTCTCTCCTTTTGCTTCTTAAGCAGCCACAGCTGAGCAATCAGTGCTTCAGAATCTAGCCTGCAGTGAACCTGTGACCTGACTCCTAAAGCCTTGGACCTTGTACTCCAGCTATTCCTACTGAGGAACTCTGAAGCACTTGTGGACTCTGAACCCTGCTCTTTGAAAGACCCACGTTTGCATGGACTTACGGTAACAGAGAAGAAGATCCTGAACCTGTTGTGGAGAGTGATTGCTGAGCTTAGATTACTCTGGCCTGCTGTGTCTCCTGCTTCTGTGTCTGCAAACTGTGTGACTATTTTTGCCAACTTGTATGAAGTAATACAAGACTTTCTATATCAAACCTGTGTCTCATGTATTTTCATCGCACCCAAGCACAAGACGCTATATGAACTGTACTACTTACATTACAAGATTCTGAAGCCAAACGTTAGTGTCTGCTGGGTCTGGAAAGGCTGTGTCTGCTGTAACTGTGGATATCGGATGTCCGGTTGTACTTTCTGTGATGACAGTGGTTGTGACTTCTCACAACCAATCCAGGTGAGCAATTCCCTTAAGTGTTTTTTTTTCTGCAGTGTTACCACAGGTAAACACTATTGTTTTTTTTTTCCTTTCTCTTTTTTGTCTGCTGTAACTGTGGATATCAGATGTCCGGGTGAACTTTCTGTGATGATAGTGGTTGTGACTTCTCACAACCATTCCAGGTGAGCAGTTCCCTTAATTTTTTTTTCTCTCTGCAGTGTTACCACAGGTAAACACTATTGTTTTTTTTTTCTCCTCTCCTCTTCTTCCAGTACTCCTGTCTTAAAAGATCTGGAAAATGGAGGCCCGCATAAAGGAACTTTGCG
>JARQOD010014279.1:0-10566 GCA_033576555.1 Oophaga sylvatica
AATTTATCCAATCAACATTTTTGTTTATAGTGACTCAAATCCTGCTTTAACTTGGTCTCTGGCCTTGAACTCATCAGGTAGGTCATCTGGTCATCTGTCTGGTCAGTCAGAGCATCCACGACATCCTTCATGGCTTAGGTGTCTCTCCTGGTACGGGAGCTTCCTTGCAATGCGATACGTGGATTCAAACAGGCTTTCCTCTAGTTACACAGAGGTTGATGTCATCTGGGGCTCTTGGACAGGATCATCAAATCTGGCAGTGAAGAGAAAAACTCGAGAATGGACATTAGTTTTTTGACCAATTCAATTACATAAGTGTTATGATTTGGTAGCTGAGGAGAGCAGGCAAAAAAAGGCAATACACCAGAGAGGTTGGAATCTATGGGATTGCAGTATCCTGACTAACCACCACAACTAAAGGCAGCCGTGGAGCGTTTCTACGTTGGTCCTAGACGCCTCGTCACAGCCTGAGAAGCTAACTACACCTAAAGATAGAAAAAGGAAAGCTATCTGCCCCGGAGCAGATCCCCAAAGAACATAGGAAGCCCCCAAACATGTAATGGCGGTTAGACAAGAGGAAATACAGACACAGACAGAAAATAGTATGAGCAAACGTTGGGGCCCAAACTTCCTAAATAGAAAAGGATAGGAAAGGCACTTACTGCAACCCCAAAAAACCCTGAAAAGTACCAACTCTACTAATTACAAAAACACCTGAGATCACACGACCTCTACCACCTAAATTAGTTCTCTGGTGTAACAAAAACTAAACAGCAACCACTGAAAAAACTGGAAAAGGCAAATGAACAAACAGTGGCTGAACTAAACTGAGAGGAGCATAAGCCCCCCGAAGGGGACCCGGCAGACCCCCACAGAAGTGCAGGACAAAATTCAGGCACCAAAAAACTAAAAGAAGAAAATGTCTTATCTGTTAGCAGAAGATGCAGGCACGAAACAGCTTTTTCTGGGTCTCTGGGAGTGTGCCTTACGCTAAACAGTGCAATTAGGAGTGTGTCATGCCATGGTTTGCGTGTCTCTTGGGCAATTTTTCAGCATTCTATTCTTAAGTGTTTCGTTCAGTTTTTTTTACCTTCCTGCTGCTCTGGGGGTGGTAAGGAGTGTGTAGGCCTAAATCTGACCCTACTGCTAATCGGGTCTTGTGTGTCAGATTTGCTGTGAATGCGGGTCCCTGATCACTTTCTATCATTTCTGGAACCCCGTATCTGCACACTATTTTCCGAAAGTAGCTTCTTTGCAGTAGTCTTTGCTGACTTGGAAGGCTTCTGTTCATCTTGAAAATACTTCTTTTGACCACAATGGCGTATTTGAATCCTTCACTTGGCGATATCTGGATGTGGTCTATCTGGATCCTTTGAAGCTGGTAGAGTGGTCTTTCCAGATGAGGTGAGGGGGACTTTCTTCCATACGTCCAGGCTTGCATTTGCCGCAGGTCAGACAGCTGCTGGTGAATTTGGCTGTTAGGGTGGAGATCCCTGAAGCGAACCAGTAAGCACCAATCAGATCATTCATTTGTGTCTTTGATATGTGGATGTGGGTCCATCTACCCATTGGACCACCATAGGGTGCATACCTTGTGGTAGGCAGAGTTTGAAGTCTATTATTGTTAGCCTTCCTTCTTCACGTGTTGCTTTTTTCGCATTCAGCTCTTCTTCTCCTTTTGGAGCTTGGTCTTGTAACTTCTTGAGCAGATCTCAGGACGTCTTTTTGTCAGGTTTCTTGTCTTCAGTCGTCATGTAGTAGCCGTCCGGCTCTACGACCTCTCCCACTTCTCCATGTTGTCTTCCTTTGGCTGCTTCTTTGGCTGCCATGTCCGCCATGTTATTGCCTCACGCCTCTTCTGTTTTCAGTTTTCCATGCACTTTGATTTTTCAAATTGCCACCATTTTGGAAGTTGGAGTACACCCAGCAGGTCCCTGAAGGCTCCATGATGCTTCACGGTTGTCCTGTTTGCTGTGATGAAGTCCCTTGTAGCCCAGATGGGTCTAAAGTCATGTGCTATGCCATGCGAGTAACTGTAGTCCGTGTAGATGTTTGCAGTCTTGCCTTCTGCCATCTGACAGGCCTTCGTCAGCGCTATCAATTCTGCTTCCTGGGCTGACAGGCTAGGTGACAGACTTCTGGACCACAGGATTTCTTGATTGCTGGTCACTGCACTTCCTGTGTTGAAACTTCTTCATCATCTGCAAATCTGGAGCCATCCAAGTATCCCCCCTTGGGAGTGGGAGTAGAGTGGCCGGGCTGAGGACTGTAGGTCTGGAGACGGTGACATTATGAGACAAAGGCAATAGAGGCGCCACAAAGATGCCTGGCGGGGGGGAGATTACTGTTGGTTGAGCTTGATTGAAGATTGCCAAGATGTCATGTGGAGTGAGAGTTTCCAGTGGCTGTCCAAGAGTGATTTCAGCAACCTTGTCCAGGAGGGTGTGTGCTGCAGATACTGCCATCAGGCAGGAGGGTGCTCTTCTTGCAACTGGATCCAAGCGGGCTGAGAGGCAGCCTAAAAGTCTCTGTTTTCCCCCGTGAATCCGTGCCAGGACTCCAGTAGCATGACCTTCTTTCTTCCATCAGGTAGACGGAAAGACTTTTCATAGTCAGGTAGGCCTTGTATTGGCGCTGAGACTGTGGAGTTCTTCCAATCTCCTGAATGGGTTGAAGGCTGCGTCTGATAGAAGGAGCGGGGTTGCGTTGATGCAAGCGCACAGAGGCTGCATTAGGACTGAGGCATCAGGGATCCAGATTCTGCAATATGACACTAGACCAGGGAAGTCCTGCAGCATTCTTTGAGTTGTTGGGGGAGCCATCTTCTCCATAGTGGTCTCCCAGTCTTTTGACATGTGTTTCGTCTGGTGGGCAATACAGTGTCCCAGGGATGTAACTTGCTTCTGGCATCACTGGACTTTGTTCTTCCAGACCTTGCGTTGCTGTTCTTCCAGGTAGAGTAGGAGAGACAAGGAATAGACTGTGCAGGTGTTGATGTCAACCACACAAAATAGAAGGTCATCCACGTGTTGTAGAAGAGTGACTCTTGCATATTCTGCAATCCAGTTGACGAGGATGGAGGACATTGTCTTGGTGAAACTTAAAGGCTTGTTTTGAGCACCTTGAGGCAACATTGTCCATATGCACTGCACTGGTGCGTGAAAGCAGGCTCCAGGTGGAGGGGAAACACTGAAGAAGGTACTGGCCAGGTTGATCACCGTGAATACCGTTGCGGTGACTGGGACTCTTGAGAGCAGAGTGTGATGGTTCAGCACTGTTGGGGTTTCAAATACCGTAGCCTCTTTCGCGGCCTCCAGGCCTTGCACCATTCTGAACTCAGTGGGGTTTACAGTCTTTTTCTTCACTGTGGAAAGCTGGGATTGATTCCGATGGGCGAGGCAGCCCAGTTTGGCCTTGTCCTTCAGTATGCGGCAGGGGACTCCCATCTGCTGGTGCAGAGCTGGCGGGAAAACAAGCCGTCTACTAGGATCCACATCATGAGATGACGACCAGCTGGCTTTCTTGTTCTCCACCAAGACAGTCACTGTGTTAGCACCTGCTCTGGTCACAGGGGGTCTTCTTGTTGGGATGTCTCCTTGAACGGCTGCTTTTTTCTCAGCACGGGCCATCAGTAGTTTCTTTTTCTCCAGCTCGATCTCAGGTCAGCATTTGTGCACAAGTTTGAAGAGCTGAGTGGCCTTTTTCTGGTCTAGGGCCTGGGTGAACTGGTTGATTGCAGGGGGCACCTCCTGGTGCTTGCAAAAGATGAACCTCTGGCGTTAGAGCTGGATGAGGTGTTGCCATTCCATGAAGCGAGTAGGGTCCTTCTTGAGTTGAAATATCCTGGCCAATGTCAAAGTTCTCAGGCCGTCTTCTTAGGCGAGTTCACTTAGACCTTCAGTTGGTCAGAGACATCTTGACTCTGGGTGATGGAGTGGCTTTTCTGGTACTATGTCCAGCACCTCCTGTGATAGGTCTGCAGTGTGGTTGTTTGAGGTTCCTGTTTCTTCTTGGGTCAGGGGTGAAGAAAGTGTCATGGTCCCATCTTCCTGGAACACTCTGGTCGCTTTCAGCTTCTGCAGTAGGTCCACTCCCAATAGGTTGAGGGTGCAGGTTTTTTACACAACAAACTGAGACATGATGGAGTGTTCTGGCTGAGTCCACACGCTCATGGGCTTCATAATCTGGAAATATCTGACTTGACCATCAATTCCCATGCAGGAAGCAGAAGATTCTGGTTGCGGAGTTCCACAAGAAAAGATATGACTACGCCATCCACTCTCAGGAAAATGGTCCCACTGGTGGGGTTCCTTGTGGACTTGGTGTGCTCTTGTCCTATGGACGGGGTTCTTCACTGCTTTCTGTGTTTCTTCTTTTTCTGGGTGAAGTCAGTGTTCTGCACTTGTTCCGGAAATGACCAAACTCGCCACAGTTGTAACACTTGACATTCCTTCTGTCCCGGCGGGACTCAATCCTTTTTGCTACTGTGAGCAGGGTATCCATTGCTATTGACGTGTACTCAGGCCTGGCTGCTACCAGTGGTTTCCTGATTGGTTCTCTCAGTCCATGCACAAAAGCCTGTGCCAACATCCGTCTGTGTGTCTGATCATGGGTAATGAGGCCCAAATCTTGAAACACTTGCATTACTCTGTCATGGAACTTCTCCACAGACTCTGTCTTGTCTTGACTCGTGACATGTAGGCTGAGAGTTTGTCCTGTCAGTCTGCTTTTGGCCCATTCTCTGAGTTGCTCAATTAGCTTTGGTCCTGTCTCCCAGGCATACGCATCTAACTCTGTTGGAAGCTTGAAGTGTTCTCTCATAATTGGCCAGAATGCATCACCTGCTTTTATTTCCATTACGGTCCAGAGATCAGTCCAGGCTGCTGCATACGTTCGCTGGATCTGCTGCATTTTTTGGCAAAATGGCATGGGGTGTATCCCTGGGTCTGGCAGCATACTGATCACCTGGCTTGGGATGAAGGGCTCATAGGATGGTGCCTCTACCTGTCCCTGCTCTATTGGTGCTTGTGTGTTTTCTTCCCTAGTATTGGGCAGCATGTGTGACGTTGCATCTTCATCTTCATCAGATAAGAAGTGACATGGTGTACTTGGTGCATACACTGGGTGAGATTTGGGCTTTAAAGTTGTCTTGCTGCATGGGGATTTCCCACTTCCTTGCTGAGGCTGCGGTGGATCAGTGTCATGGTTCCATGCTAGCAGCCCTGTAGCTATACCACCCCCTGTGAAGACACTAGCAGTGGACTGTTGTGTCTGGGGGCTACATGTAGCGTTTTGTGTAGGGAGATTTGCACTTTCTTCTCCTGATATAATGACTGGCAATGTTTGTACTGTGCTTGGGATAGACAAGGTGCCCTGTTCTGGAGACACTGAATACAGGGACACCACATTGCTTGGATTGGGCGTTGACCCAGTTGATGACGAAGTAAAAGGAGAGGGTGTCCCCCCTGTGACTCTTGAGAGGGGATGGTTGAAACAAAAATGCCTTCTCCCTGTGGAGAGAGGCGGGGAGCGTTTTTCCCTGTACAAGGCTCCTTACTCAATGAGAGCAGCCTACACCTGTCCCGTGTCTCCACATGATGGACATGTGATGTGTGTGACTCTGAATTCTGCTCTTGTGACATGTCAGTGATCTTTTTCTCACAGATGATTTAACACCTTTTCAAACTTATTCACATAAAAAAAAAAAAAAAATCACTTCCTGGTCCGTTCAAATGCACCGCTGCTCTTTTATAGCAGATGGTAATCTATTAAACTTTCCCGTTACCTTTCAAATAACAAAAAACAAGAAAAAAAATTTCATTATGCAGCGTAAAGGCTGCCTGTCTATTTGCTTCTCACGTACTCTGACATTCTATTCACATGCCTAGCCCTTCGATTCTTACGTACTGTGTCTATTCCAAAAACATATTCAACAAATTTCCTCGCCGAATGCCCGACGGGTGGGGCTGCTCAGACCACTGCGTAGTTTGTGTCTGCTCTCTCCCACAGCCTGTAATTCTCCTTATCTATGTGACCTTGTTGTAAAGCAAGCTTGTAGAAAAAAAAAATGGCTGGAGAAATAAAGCTCTAGAGAAAAAATCTCTCCAAAATCATTCAAAAATGTACTTAAAAGAAAAATTTTTAAAAACAAAAGTTAGATTTAGTAAAAAACTCTAGAAAAAGTAAACATAAAAAAAAAAATAAATTCACCAAAAAGGGGAGAAAAGAAAAACCGTATTAATCATAAAACTCTGAAAAACAACCCTTGTTACTAAAACAGCTAATTAAAAATCTCTGGAATGTCAGCTGGCTGCTTCCCCCCTCCCTTCCTTATATCTCTGCTTGCTGTCTCTATAGCCACTGAAATCACGTATCAAAAAAAAAAAAAAAAAATTTTATTCCTCAGAATAGCAAAAAATGAATATAGTTCAGTCTGAATGCCTGATAATTCTCACGTTAAAACCTGTAGCCAAAAAACTAGCTTAAAAAAATAAAAATCAAAGCCAAGAAACAGAATGCCTGATAACGTGATTAGCAGAGGAGGGGGGTCAAAGGGGTTTTCTCGCTGCTGCAGCCAGCACACTGCTCTGAATGAGATACTAACAGAGCGCACGGAGATGTGATTTAAAGCGACAGTACCTGATACGGACAGTTGACAGACACCCGGGAGAATACGAATCCCTCTTTTGATGATCTGTGACACATACAAGCTGCTCTGGTAACTGATAACTCACCAATTGCACTGAGCGCGGCGAAGCTCAAGGTTCTATCGCTCTGTACCGTACCTGGCCGGTGCACCGGTCACAGTAATCTGCAATAGCCTTCATCAAAATTCTCACTATCCACGTCTGATTTGACTGGGATGGCCTCCCGGTTGCGTGGACAATTATTGTGAGAACTTATCCAAAACAAAGCTTCTGCCCTTCACGTCTGATTTGACTGGGATGGCCTCCCAGTGCGTGAAAGTTTACTGCAGAAACTTAACCGAACAAAGCCCTCGCTTCCACAACTGGATTTTTTGGGATAACCTCCCTCCAATGTGTGAAGAATATCTGCGTGGACTTATCCAAAACAAAGCTCCCGCCCTTCACGTCTGATTTGACTGGGATGGCCTCCCGGTGCGTGAAAGTTTACTGCGGGAACTTATGCAGCAATTGTCTTTTGCTATACAGCCCCAGAGATCAGCAAGCAAAAACACAGTCACCGTTCCAATTTACTCCCGGTTCACATAAAACATGAAACATATACAGCACAGCAGCAACCAACTCGGCTTATATCCCAGGGCTTTTGGATAAGGGTATGGACTTTTTACACAACCTGGGAATGCGGTGATGACCACGTCCGACCGGCTGGAAGTGTAGGCTAGGACTAGGCACAGGGAACATTCAGGTAAGATGACAAAGTTTTCTTACCTTACTGATGGAGCTGCAGTCTCCGTCCCGTGTGCCAAGGCCAGGGCCAACACCCCCGTCTCTCCGGTCGGCGAGTCCTCGTGCGTTTCGTCCAATGCCCCGCGTGCAGGCGCCAACTGATTTGGAAATTTAATTAGGATAAAAATATCCTGTGTTTGCTGCTTGCCATGTCCAAATCTCTATATAATGTCTTTTTGAGCGCTCAGAACGAAATGAGGACTGTCCACAACGCAAGTGTCAGTATAACAGTTCGTCAAAGACATACATTTATTATTGTTTCAAGGTTTTATACGTTTACAAAAAGGGGCTGGTTAGTCAATTAACATACAATTAAAAGCTGCTAGATTATTGGTTGTTCTAGTGTAAATATGATAATTATGATTAAAAGAGCTGAAGTTGCAGAATTATTGTTTTATATTCTTGTGACCTAGTTGCCTTGCATAACTATAATGTAAACAACAGATATCTAATAGGACATTTTGTACTTCATGCATTTGTTCCTTTACGAAGGTCTTATGGAGGCCAGATTTCTTTAAAACAACTGATTATATCTGGCCTAGAAATATGTGAGCACAAGGTTTTTTAGCAAGTGAAATCTATCTAACTGTGAACTGTGAATACATATATGTGAATATACTTTGAATATATGGAATACATATATATTTCCATGACAGGGGCCGGGCCGCAGTAATGAGCATACACACAGGCTTTTAGTTCAAAGTTCAGTGGTTTTAATAAATGGGTTCAACAAAAAGTCCAGATAACAAAATCAAAACAGAACATAAATCACTCCAGTTTGGAGAACCACTGGTCCCAGACTCACCCTTGCTTGGGACAGGCTTAACTAAGCGGCTGCAGGTTAGCAGAGACCGCCAGGTGCCATTCCGGGTGGTCTGGTACTCGCTTCCTGGTGCACACTGACACACTGTAACAAAACAATCTTCCTGGCTGACTCCAGCCAAACTCCTTCCTTCCACACCCACCAACTACAACAGCTCCTTGTTTTATAGGCCTAGTCCACACCCTCAGGTGACGTACACATCAGCTGACCTGATCACGGGACTATGACCTCATCACAGGTCCTTGAGATCAGGGAAAATCCTGACCAAACTCCAGTCTGCTAGGAGAAATATATCTCCCATCCATCAAGACCCCCTTTGGTGTACCACAATAGGTAGATACAGATATATAGATAGATATAAATATGTGATTGAGATATATAATCAAGGCTTTGCCTGTGTAGCTTACTGTACATGTATTTTATTAATAAATTAATTTCTGACAAAAAAATTTGCATGGGGTCCCCTGAAATTTTATTAACCAGCAGAAGGAAAGAGGACAGCTGGGGGCAGATGGTAATAAACTGGAAAGGGGGTAATACCCATGGAGCTTTCCAAGCTATTAATATCAGCTTATAGCTGTATACTAAGCTTTTACTGGTTATGAAAATGGGGGACCCCTATAATTGCTAGCTAACAAAGGCTAGGGATATAGCTGCGGGCTGATTTAACTTGTTTAATTTAGTCAATAAAAGAGTCTGTGTCATTTGTTCAAATAAAGGACTTTATTCTGGGTGTTATTTTTTCACAATATGTTTATGGGGTTAGTAATGGGGGCGTCTTACAGATGCCTCTCCCTTACTAACCCCTGGGATTGATGTCATCCGACAATACAAAGGTGACATCAACCCCAATGCTATCACCCCACTTGCTACTGCAACAGGGCAAGTGGGAAAAGGAAGGCTAAGGCTATCTCAGACAGAGATGATAGAAATGTGACACGTAGACAACCCATGCACCGAAAAAACACAAAAACGCTTGAAATCGCATACAATCGCGTCCAAACGCTGCATTTTTTTGTCGCAATGCGCACGCTTATGCGACTAAATATCGCAGCGTTTACATGCTTTTTTTTATGCGTTTGATGTGCGCTTGAAACGCATCGCAAAAAAACGCAAGTGTGAAAGTAGCCTTAGTGCCAGATTTGGCACATCTGAGAGCTGATGTGTTTAATCTGGGACTGGGCCAATATCCATGGCCCCTTCTTAGGCTATTAATATCAGCCCCCAGCTGTCTGTCTAGCCTTTGTTGGTAATTAATTATATGGGGACCTTACATCTTTTTTTGGGGGGTCACCCATTTTAATAACTAGTAAAGATTAAGTATACAACTGTGAGCTGATATTAATAGCCTGGGTTTATTACCCCCTTCCCAGGCTATAAATATCTGCTCTTAGTTGTCCCCTTTCCCTCTGCTGGTTAATAAAATTTTGGGGGACACCACACCTTTTTTTCAGAAATAAATGTTTTCAGTAATAAAATACATGTATATTAAGCTACACAAGAACTGCACTAATTATATAGGTCACTGACATCTTAAATCTATCTATTCTATGTGTATATATCTATTCTATCCGTTTATTGTGTCCGGTCACGCTGTGATTTTACTGTACACTGCAGATGAAATGTCAGGTTTTCAAGAACATGGGTGTGTAAAAATCGGGCGGCACTCACATGGTCCAAGTACTGTGCAATTTTTTTATCACACCCATTGACTTGCATTGGCGACTCTCATCCGATATATGAGGACAATCGCAGCATGCTGTGATTTTTTTCAGTACAATTTCAGCTAAGAAAAAAATCACAGATGAGCAGGGACTCCTTGATTAACATTGGTCAGATTGTGCCATCCGACTCTTTACCAGATTGCACTCGTCCGTTTTCTTCGCAGGTGAGTATGAGCCCTTAGCAGTAACCTGTCAGCCCCCTCAGGGCCCCGTCACACGCTTCAATGTCCTGGCGATCCCACCAACGATCAGACGTGGATGGGATCGCTGGGACATCGTTAGCTGATCGCTGGTGAGCTGTCACATGGGCAGACTCACCAGCAATCAGGACCAGCGAGCACGCTGGTATCCAGGGTAAACATCGAGTAACTAAGCGCTGCGCGGCGCTTAGTTACCCGATGTGTACCCTAGATACCAGCTCCCAGCCTCTGCTGTACCGCGCTGGGAGCTGGTATCCAGGGTAAACATCGGGTAACTAAGCGCTGCGCGGAGCTTAGTTACCCGATGTGTACCCTGGATACCAGCTTCTGCTGTACCGCGCTGGGAGCTGGTATCCAGCGTAAACATCAGGTAACTAAGCGCTGCGCGG
>JARQOD010014280.1:0-10551 GCA_033576555.1 Oophaga sylvatica
CCTTAGCAGTGGTTTCCTAGCAACTATTTTACCATGAAGGCCTGCTGCACAAAGTCTCCTTGTAAGGTTCTTTGTCTCTGTTGACATGTTCCTTGAAACTCAGTTTTCCGTCGGCCATTTTGCTTTCTGTCTTTCTGCAGCTCTTGCCCTCAGTTAATATGGAGTTTCCAGTTTTCATGTTCCCGCCCTGATTCTTCCCTCTTGCTTCTTAAGCAGCCTCAGCTGAACAATTAGTGCTCCTGAATCAAGCCTCAGTCAGTCTGTGACCTGACTCCTGAAGCCTTGGACTTGTACTCCAGCTATTCCCTACTGAGGAACCTTGGAACACTTTTGGACTCTGGAAACCTGCTGTTTGGTGAATCCATGTTTGCAGAGGAATTACGGTACAGAGAAGAGATCCTGAACCTGCTTTGGAGATTTATTGTAGTGCTTGAAGTTACTCTGGCCTGCTGTGTCTCCTGTCGCTGTTCCTGCAAACTGTGTGAACTTTTCAGCATGCTTGTATGAAGTAATACAAGTCATTTCATTTCAACCTATGTCTCCTGTGTTTTCCTCGCACCCAAGCACAAGACGCTATAGGAACTGTACACTATACATGACAAGATTCAGGAGCCAATGTTTAGTGTCTGCTGGGTCTGGGAAAGCCGTGTCTGCTGTGACTGTGGATATCAGATGTCCGTTTAATACCTTATGTGATGACAGTGGTTGTGACTTCTCACAACCATTCCAGGTGAGCGCATTCCCTTAAAATTTTACTCTGGAGTGTTACCACAGGTAAACACTATTGTTTTTTTTTTTTTTCCTTTCCTCTTCTCCTTCCACCACCTCTGCCTTAAAAGATCTGGAAGATGGAGGGCCCGCATAAAGGAACTTTGCGGAGTGACTGATACAATCCTTTCAGATGTACAGACTTTAAAAACCCGTTTTGCAAGCCTACAGGACCTCACTAATCATAATTTGCAAGTGTTTGGACAGACTACCCAGGAATTGCGAGCCAGGATTGAGGCTCTAGAGGAACGAGCCCAGGCTCCTGCCATAACCCCAAGTTCTGGGATCCCCAAATTACCTCCTTTTCGTTTTGGCGGTGAATGTGAGAAATTCAGGGGATTTATTAATCAATGCAATTTATTTTTCTCTGCACATGCTTCACAATTTCCCACTGAACGATCCAAAGTGCTTACTATAATCATGTTGCTTACCAATAAGGCTTTGATGTGGGCAAACCCTCTGATTGAGACTGAGGATGATTGTTTGAATCACCTTGATGCTTTTATTTCAGCCATGGGGCAGGTGTTTGATGACCCCAATCGAGGTGCAACAGCTGAAGCAGCCATGTTAACTTTGCGCCAAGGTAAGCGTTCAGTAGCTGAATATGCCCTGGATTTCAGGAGATGGGCTCTTGATACCACTTGGGACACTTCCGCTAAAAAATCTATTTTTCGGAAAGGGTTGTCTCCACTGATTAAGGATGAACTTGCTCGTGCCGACCCTCCCACTGCGTTAGGTGACTTTATTAACTATTGTATCCGTATTGATGCTCGTCTGACTGAACGCAGACAAGAGAGATGGTTCGAAAATAATCGCACTAACCTTTTACTACCTCCCTCCTCAGCTAAGGAACCTTTGAGTAGGATCACAAGGGAACCAGAACCTGAACCCATGCAGGTGGACTCTTTACAAAGACGGGTTAGTGATGCACGCAAAGAACATCGTATAAAGGAAAATCTATGTTTCTACTGTGGTAAGTCAGGGCACTTCATTATAAACTGCCCCAGCCGTTCTCGTAAGACTACTGCAGCAGTCATTCACTGTGAGTGTTGCGAGAGGAGCTCTGTCATGTCCGAGCCTCAGGCTCCAGAGAGATCTGCTGCAAGAGATCTTGATTTCTCGGACTTAAACTCTGTTAGTTCTGGGGACGATGACGGTATAAACGCTGCAATTTTTCAAGTTTCCTCAGCGGTGTCCCAGCTGAGTTGTAAAAGAAACAATTCTCATTGCTTCCTTTCCATCAAACTCTGGTTGACTCAGTCTGGGTGTCTAGCTCTGCTATGATCGACTCAGGAGCAAGTGGAAATTTTATGGATATCTCCTTTGCTCTGAAACAGGGATACGTTCAGTGAAGAAGGCTACTCCAGTACAGATGGAGACTGTGGATGGCTCTCTACTGACTTCTGGACCAGTGGATCAAGAAACAGAGCCTTTGAGGGTCCTTATGGGTAAAGATCATCAGGAGAAAATGTCTTTTTTGCTTATCTCTTCTCCCCATTTTCCCATCATTCTAGGGCTACCATGGCTGCAGGCGCAGAATCCTACGATTAACTGGGAGACCAAGGAATTACACTTTCCGGAGAAACAGATGAGTCAAGGAGTTTCAGCTTGCTCTGTTCCTAAAGGAACCATGTCAGTCTCTGAACTACCAGCTGTATACCAGGACTATGTGGATTTATGTGACAAGAAGAACGCTGATCAGCTTCCTCCTCACCGTCCATATGATTGTCCAATTGAATTATTGCCCGGAGCCGAGATACCTTTTGGTAAGATCTACCCCCTAGCGGGGCCCGAGCTAAAAGCTTTGAAGAATTATATAGACGAAAATTTAGCCAAGGGCTTCATACGCCCCTCTTCATCTCCCGCAGGTGCACCCATCTTCTTTGTAAGAAGAAAGATGGATCTCTGAGACCCTGCATAGACTATAGGGAACTCAATAAGGTTACTATTAGAAACCGTTATCCATTGCCTTTAATCCCTGAGTTGTTGGAGAGAGTGCGGCATGCCAAAATTTTCTCTAAACTGGATCTCCGTGGGGCCTATAACTTTGTCCGTATTAGACCTGGGGATGAATGGAAGACTGCTTTCAGGTCACGCTATGGACACTTTGAATATCTAGTTATGCCTTTTGGTCTGAGTACCGCCCCAGCCACTTTCCAACACTTCGTGAATGATATCTTCAGGGATCTCCTAGATACATTTGTCGTGATTTATCTGGATGATATTCTAATTTTTTCTAACTCCACAGAGGAACATCATGGACATGTGAGAATGGTCTTAGAACGCCTAAGACAAAACCATCTCTACATCAAACTTGAAAAATGTGAATTCCATAGGACCGAAATTCAATTTCTGGGGTATGTACTATCTACGCAAGGGATAGTATGGATGGAAGCAAGACCCAAGCCATCAAGGATTGGCCAATTCCTAGAAATGTGAAGGAGGTGCAGCGTTTCATCGGGTTTGCCAACTTCTATAGACGTTTCATTAAGAATTTTTCTGAGGTAGTGTCACCTATCACCCAACTTACCCGGAAACAGTCTAGGTTCTCCTGGACCCCGCAAGCTCAGGAAGCATTTTCCTGTTTAAAGGATAAATTTACCACCGCACCTATCTTAGTACATCCCAACCCCGAGCTTGCCTTCATAATAGAGGTGGATGCTTCAGACTGTGCCGTTGGAGCTATACTCTCTCAGAGAACAGGTGAGAAGAATGTCTTGCATCCCTGTGCCTTCTTTTCCCAGCAGTTGTCTTCGGCTGAGAGGAACTACGATGTGGGCAATAGAGAATTGTTGGCCATTATTGCCGCCTTCAAGGAATGGAGACACCTTCTTCAGGGAGCTGCACAGCAAATAGTCATCCTGACAGACCATCGTAACCTTGAATTTATCAGGTCGGCTAAGTGCCTGACTCCTCGCCAGGCTCGCTGGAATCTTTTCCTAAACCAATTTAATTTTGTCATTTCTTATAGACCAGGATCGCGCAATGGAAAGGCTGATGCACTCTCTAGGATTCATTCAGCAGAGACACGTCCACTTAGTCCTCCTAAGACTATTCTTCCTGACTCTAGATTCCTGGGAGTGATTCATAATCAAGACCTACTTAAGGACATCAAGGAAGCATACCATGCGGATTCTTTGTTGGCTCAACCCCCAAGGGACGTAAGTCTTGTCTTTAAGAATGGTGTGTGGATTCAGGGACAACGTCTGTATATACCTCAAACAGTCAGATTGAGAGTATTGCAACTCATCCACGATTCCAAGATAGCCGGGCATAGGGGAATTCTAAAGACACAAGAATTTCTTTCTCGTTTCTTTTGGTGGCCCACTTACAGGAAAGATGTCTTAAACTATGTCACTTCATGTGAAGTCTGTGCAAGATGCAAAACACTTCGCTCCTCACCAACTGGTCTGTTGCAACCTCTTCCCACCCCGTCCCGCCCGTGGGGATCCATTTCTATGGACTTCATTGTGGAGTTACCAACCTCTCAAGGGAAGAACACCATTCTAGTGGTGGTTGACCGTCTAACAAAGGCAGCTCATTTTATCCCTTGTGTCGGCTTACCCACTGCAAAACACACATCAGACTTGATAATTAAGAATGTGTTTCGCTTACATGGAGTAAGGGATGAGGTCATTTCGGATCGAGGGGTGCAATTCACTTCAAGGTTTTGGCAAAATTTCTGTGCAGCATTGGACATTAAAGTAAACCTTTCTTCTGCTTTTCATCCCCAGACTAATGGACAGACAGAACGAACCAATCAGACCCTGGAGCAGTATCTCCGCTGTTTTATCTGCCACCTACAGGATGATTGGGTGGATCTACTTCCACTGGCTGAGTTCTCTTATAACAACTCTCAGAGCGCCTCCACTAAGCAGTCTCCTTTTTACTCTAATCTAGGTTATCATCCTAACATTCTTCCTCGATTTCCCATAGATACGCCCTTGCCGGCAGTGGCTGAAAGAATCACTTCTTTACAAAAGAATATGGATCTTCTAAAGGAAAATCTAGAATTGGCTAAGGAAAGGTACAAGAAAGCAGCAGATAAATTTCGTAAACCTGCACCAACTTTCAAGGTAGGAGATTTGGTCTGGCTGTCAACCAGAAATCTTAAATTAAAGATTCCATCGTCTAAATTGGGACATAAGTACATTGGACCTTATAAGATCAATAAGATTATAAGTGCTGTTGCTTGTCGTCTTCAACTGCCCAGAACTATGAGAATCCACCCTGTCTTTCATGTATCCCTACTAAAGGCTGCAACACCCAATACGTTTCCTGGACGTTCTTCTCCTTGCCCTGACCCAGTGCTGGTCGATGGTCAGGAAGAATTTATGGTGGAAAGGATTCTAGATTCCAGGTTGTACAGAAATCAGTTGCAATATTTGATTAAATGGCAGGGCTACCCAGTGGAGGACAACTCATGGGAACCAGTCAATAATGTCAATAATGTAAATGCTCCTCGCCTGCTCCGCCAGTTTCATCAGAGGTACCCTGACAAGCCTGGTCTGAGGTCATCCGGAGGTTGTCCCTAAGGGGGAGTAATGTAAGGTTCTTTGTCTCTGTTGACATGTTCCTTGAAACTCAGTTTTCCGTCGGCCATTTTGCTTTCTGTCTTTCTGCAGCTCTTGCCCTCAGTTAATATGGAGTTTCCAGTTTTCATGTTCCCGCCCTGATTCTTCCCTCTTGCTTCTTAAGCAGCCTCAGCTGAACAATCAGTGCTCCTGAATCAAGCCTCAGTCAGTCTGTGACCTGACTCCTGGAAGCCTTGGACTTGTACTCCAGCTATTCCCTACTGAGGAACCTTGGAACACTTTTGGACTCTGGAAACCTGCTGTTTGGTGAATCCATGTTTGCAGAGGAATTACGGTACAGAGAAGAGATCCTGAACCTGCTTTGGAGATTTATTGTAGTGCTTGAAGTTACTCTGGCCTGCTGTGTCTCCTGTCGCTGTTCCTGCAAACTGTGTGAACTTTTCAGCATGCTTGTATGAAGTAATACAAGTCATTTCATTTCAACCTATGTCTCCTGTGTTTTCCTCGCACCCAAGCACAAGACGCTATAGGAACTGTACACTATACATGACACTCCTCTTAACAGTTGTTGTAGAGATGTGTCTGCTGCTAGAACTCTGTGCGGTATTGACCTGGTCTCTAATCTGAGCTGCTGTAAACCTGCGATTTCTGAGGCTGGTGACTCGGGTAAACTTATCCTCAGAAGCAGAGGTGACTCTTGGTCTTCCTTTCCTGGGGCGGTCCTCATGTGAGCTAGTTTCTTTGTAGCGCTTGATGGTTTTTGCAACTGCACTTGGGGACACTTTCAAAGTTTTCCCTATTTTTCGGACTGACTGACCTTCATTTCTTAAAGTAATGATGGCCACTCGTTTTTCTTTACTTTGCTTTTTTCTTGCCGTAATACAAATTCTAACAGTCTATTCAGTAGGACTATCAGCTGTGTATCCACCAGACTTCTGCACAACACAACTGATGGTCCCAACCCCATTTATAAGGCCAGAAATCCACTTATTAAACCTGACAGGGCACACCAGTGAAGTGAAAACCATTTCCGGTGAGTACCTCTTGAAGCTCATCAAGAGAATGCCAAGAGTGTGTAAAGCAGTCATCAAAGCAAAAGTGGCTACTTTGAAGAACCTAGAATATAAGAAATAATTTCAGTTGTTACACACTTTTTTGTTAAGTATATAATTCCACATGTGTTAATTCATAGTTTTGATGCCTTCAGTGTGAATTTACAATTTTCATAGTCATGAAGATACAGAAAAATCTTTAAATGAGGTGTGTCCAAACTTTTGGTCTGTACTGTATATATACGTCATTGAGACACACATATAATATATATATATATATATATATATATATATTTATAGTTCATAGAGTTCTATATAGCATAATAGCCGCTAAATTAATTGCCGGCTTCAGTAAAATCATTACCGAACCCGACATATGACACATGGTTTACATATAGTAAACCATGTTATATCAAAACGATCTATATATGTCAGTGTTTAATAAATTTAGTAGTTTGTGTTACAAAAAATTGGGAACTCTAGGGGTTAAATTTAAGTCTATAATTGCGGAAAAAAATTGCATAGGCTCCAGCGCAATTTTCTCCGCCAGAGAGGGAAAACCAGTGACTGAGGACAGATTATTCATAGCTTAAAGAGGGAGCATTGTTTTTTGGCCCCCCCTGGCTACAAACATCTGGCCCCAGTCACCCCAGAAAAGGCACATATATAAGATGCGCCTTTTCTGGCACTTAGCTTCTCTATCATGGCGGATTAAAAATGAGGTCAATCTGGGCGTAGCCCAGGCCCAGTGGTGTGGGGGGCCCACCAGCCCAGGGTAAATTGCCCCATTATAAAGTGAGTGTGAAAGACAGACTAATCCGGCCACCGCTGCCGCCTGCCGAACTCTCACAGCGGTGTTACCGCCCCCCTCTTCCTCCCGCACGTCATGACGTAGACATGCGGGAGGACGTCGCAAGACATCGCGCGTGCGCACCCGCCTACTCACACTGCCAAAGAGGAGCGCAGTCCGAGCAGAGCGGCTCATTCGGCCAAAATTTGGCAACAGTCTTGTTTACATTGTTTACAGATTAAAATTGGACTGTTCAATACTATGGCTTAAAGTGTTTTTTTTTCTTCCTAACTGAAGGGTAAATTGACTTTGATCAATGGATATCTGACAGGTTATAGTTTCACTCAGCAACTATTTTTCTGGAATAATCTGTTTCAGGTATATGATGACCCCGTCGCATGACCCCGTCACATGACCCCATCATATGACCCTATCACATGACCGGGGCTCCCACAGAATCTGAACAGCCCGGGGCCCTGGCCACCCTTAATCCACCCCTGCTCTCTATTCCCATTGCTTTTAGCGGTGGCTCATGGTTAATAAGGGGTTAATGTCACTTTGCTATTGAAAGGTGACATTAATCTGGGTTAATAATGGAGAGGTGTCAATAAGACAACTATCCATTATTAATCCTACAGTAGTAAAGGGTTAATAAAGACACACACACATTAATTAAAAATTATTTTAATGAAATAATTACACAAAGTTTTTGACCAAATTTATTATTTTGCCAATGCATCTGAATCCCTTGTTCTCCTGTAAAAAATAATAAAATAAAAAAGCAACACTATCCATACCTCTCCTTCGTTCAGTCAGGTCCCCCACTGCAATCCATTACAAGAGGTTAACTAGTTTACAACAGGGACCGGTGCTAATGCTCCCGGCCCGGCTGTAAACCACTGAAGAATGAATTAAATCATGTCTATGCAGGCGCCTCAGTTGACCGGAGATGAACTGATTAGCGTGGGAAAGTTTCTGAACTTTTTCCCACGCTATCGAGTTCACTTCAGGTCAGCCAGGGACTCCGCGCAGCCTCACTGACTATCGCTGACGTCATGGCTTGATAAGTTTGACATGCTAGACATGATATGGTTTAAGTCTTCCTGGTTGATTAATCTAATAGTTTACATCACCAAGGTTCTCCACCACCTCATACGGCCATTGCCATTTGGCCAAGAACTTGATCTCCACAGTAGGAATTAGTACAAGAACTCGGTCTCCCGGATTGAACTGCTTCACTCTGTCTGACCGGTTGTAGACCCTGGCCTGAGCTTCTTGTGCCTGGAGGAAATGTCCTTTTACGATGGACATCACCTTCGGAATCCTCTGCTGCATCAGTGCCACATGCTCAATGACACTTCTGTGGCGTGACTTTGGCTTCCCAGTTTCCTTGGCTATATCCAGGAGACCTCACCATGTCGGCCATGCAAAAGTTTGGATGGCAAGAACCCCACAGAGGACTGTGGAACCTTATGGATGGAGAGCAACAGATATGGTAAGAGACAGTCCCAGTCTCTACCGTCCTTTTCTATAGGTTTCCTCAGCATGCTCTTCAGTGTTTTATTAAACTTTTCGACAAGGCTATCTGTCTAAGGATGGTACACTGAAGTCCTCAACTGGGAGATTTGCAGGACCTTGCATAATTCCCTCATCACCTTACTCATAAAAGGTATCCTTGTCAGTCAGGAACTCCTTGTAAACTGTCCGGGAAAAGACATGGACCAATTCGTGGGCTATACTCTTTGCGGAGTTTCTCAGGGGAATTGCTTCAAGATAGTGTGTGGCATAGTCCAGGATGACCAATATGTATTGATACCCACGAGCAGATTTAACCAGGGGACCAACCAAGTCCATAGCAATTCTCTTGAACAGCACTTTAATAATGGGCAATGGCATGAGGGACTCTGAAAGTGAGAGGTGGGGGCGGTTAACTGACACATAGGGAAGAACCTGCAATATAATATTTCCCAGTGTCACCCGAGCCAACAGAACCTCTGCACAATCCATTCCTGCGTTTTTCCCACTGCCAGATGTCCCCCCAAGATGTGTGAATGGGCCATGTCCAACACCTTTCGTCTATAAGCGTCCAGGACTAATAACTGTTCTCAGGGCTGCCACTAGGAATTTCGGGGCCCCATACTGGCAAAATTTTCGGGACCCCCTTGAGACTCCGCCCAGTCTCCACCCCAGCCCCGCCTCCACCCCTTGAACTGTCCACAGTCCTACCGCTCTCTCTTGGAAAAACTCCACTTCTCACCAATCACACATTAACAGTTTCCATCACCAGATGACACATATAGCCACCAGCTTTGGTTTTGGCCAAAAGATTTTTTTAATCTGCCACGACAACAAGGTAGACTCTTTTGGCCGAGCCCTACTCTACTCTATCCTATTAATCATTTGTTAAAATATGCAATACAATTTAGGTATATTTTTCAATTTTTAAAATGACCAATAATATCACATACAGGGAACAAATACCACCGCACCATGACCAGACACCATATTACCCACCACAAAGTGACCTATAATACCATCTACAAGGAACAAATACCGCAACACCATGTCCCGAACACATATTCCACCACAGTGACCGAACAATATCACATACAAGGTATAAATACCACCGCACCATGTCCAGACCACATATTACCACCACATGGTGACAACTACATACAAGGAACAAATACCAACACATAATGACCAAACCACATATTACCACCACAGTGACTGACTAATAGCACATACAAGGAACAAATACCGCCACACCATGGCCGGACAACATATTGACACCACATAGTGACTGAATACTACAATACTGATCATTAAATACAAAAAAAATACTATCACCATAAGTGGCATTATACACAGGAGCTCTGTACTTAGTATGCAGTGTCTGTGTACAGGTAATACAGTGATCGCCAGTGACATTAAACACAGGAGCTCTGTATATAGTGTCAGTGTACAGATAATACAGTGATCACCAGTGACATTATACACAGACCTCTGTATACAGTGCTCAGAGAGAAAGGCCATACGGTCTCTGAAAACCAACAAAGAAATCATCATTAAACCTGCTGACAAGGGAGGTGCAATAGTCATGATGAACACATCAGACTATATGAAGGAAGCAAACAGACAACTTACGGACACACGCTACTACAGAAAATTGGAGTCAGATCCTACACAGGACTATTACAAGGAACTAAGCAAGTTGGTATCTTGTCTGCCTGACAAATCCATAAAGGCCGATGAACTGATACCAGAGTCCAAGAACAGAGACATTCTACATCAGGGTGGGCAATTAATTTGCCAGGGGGCCGCATGAGAAATTGGGATGGTTTTAGAGGGCCGGATCTAATATACTGTATATATACATACCTGCCCATTTCATCATCTTCTCCCC
>JARQOD010014281.1:0-10549 GCA_033576555.1 Oophaga sylvatica
CACCCCGGTTAACCCCTTTTGCTCAAAGGCCCCGGGGGTGGCCCCCCCCCCCCCAAAAAAATGCCCCCCTCCCCCCAAAAAAGAACACCTTTAGCTTCGGTGCACCCCAATTCCCCCCTCAAAAAGATTCCCTCCCAACTGCAGGGGTTTCCTCAAAACAGACCAGGAACCTCAGTAAAAGGGGACTTTAAGTAGGGAGTCCCCGGGGAGGGGTTACCCGCGTTTTCCCCCGAATTCCATCCTGCAATAGCGGGGCCTCCCTCCAGGGGAGGAAATCAAATACCAAACCCAAAACTTTTTTTTCAAAAAACCCTTCAAAATGGCTCCTGGGGGGGGCTTCCACGAGTACTGTTGCCCTCTACGGAACTCGAAAATTTTCCTCCCTGGACGATTTCCTCCTTTTTTTTTTGTAACTTTGTTTCAAAAGGGGAAAAAAAAACCGGATCATCATAAACCGACCAGGCAGTAAAAAACGATCCATGACTGGGGAGGGGGGGGCCTGGGGGGAATAGAGAACCCCAAGATTGAGTCCCCTTGTAAAGGAGATAAAAAATTCCCCCCTCTGCTCTTTTCTCCCAGATGACCGGGGCGCACCGAAAGTAAATTTAATCCTCCCCAAAAAAAAAAAAATTTGTCCCCCCCCCAGTGAACCGCCGGGACAACCTTTTGGTTTTGATCTGTTTTTTCCCGGGGGGAAAAAAAACCTTGACTTTTTAAGTCTGCAAACCCATGGGGAAAACCCCCAAAAATGCCGGGGCTGGCTACTGGATCCATACAGCTGGAGGAATCCTTTTTAAGGCCTGAAAATTCACGCGTATACAGTTATATGGGTTTTTGTAATCTATATCAAAAGGGGAACATACAAATAACATCGCATAAATATGATAACATAGAATTACCTGCAGAAGTCCAGTGGGCAATACGGAATCCTTATATGCTTCTCCCGCTAAGGTGACCGGGGCTAGCTGACCCTAAAGGGGTCCAACTAATCCCTCTACCTGAGGGACTGTTAAAGGTACAGAGGTCCAGGCCACCAGCGGGAAACCCTGTCTCCTATCAATCCCTGCCAACTTAATTATCCAAAAGAACCCGATTACCACCAAAAAGGGGAAGAACAGGTAACGGTTTTTTAAGAACAAAAGAATACAAGAAAGACAAGAATAAAAAAAATAAATCTTACATACAACACCACACACGTAAACACCTAAGCTCAAGATAACTTTTAACTATAAGAGAAAACAAAAAGGGGTCTTAGCTTAAGTTTCTCAAACCATCCATCTGCAGACTACAAAAAGGCTTTTTTAACCGGCATCTAACAACACTGCAGGTATATAAAGGAACAATTAAACAAAAAAAAAGCAGCCGGCGAGGCTGGGCCCCTCTTTTAAGGGGGTGCCCACTGAACAATATGCTAAGGGTCGCAAAAAAAAATCACTATTTAAAATCCCCCCTTTTTATGTTGTTCAGTGCGGCCTGCCACGACGAGCTCCTGCGTGATCTCGCTCGCGCTGGAATCGTTCGGGGCCCCCTTTTCCGTCGCTCCCGTGGGTAAGTTAACGCTATGGCACCTTTTTCTTAGCGATTTGCGGTACTTTTTTTGCAAAGCTTAAAAATCCTAACGGATGCGTCGTTTTTAATATATCCTAAATTTGGGGCCGCACTTACGTTAGAAACAACCCCCCAGCGCGCATATATGCGTCATTTATCGGACACAGGGTTGTTTAGTGTGGCAGTACCTTTTCAAAGGCTAGGTAAAATTAACTCCCCTTACCAAACACAAAGAAACACAACTCGCGTGAAAGAAGTTTTGTAAGCGACGATCCTTGTGGTATACACCAAACGTATTATAGTATTATATTTTGTAATAGGGCAGTATTATAGTAGTTATATTTGTACAAAATCATATTATAGTATTTTTATTCTTGAAGGGGCAGTATTTAGTAGCTAATTCTTGTACATAGGGCATATTATGTAGTTTTTTTTTTGTACTAGGGGCAGTATTTTTTAGTTAAATTCTTGTCATAGGGGGGTAATAGTAGTTATATTTGTCATGGGGGGGGTATTTTTGTGTTATATTCTTTTTCATAGGCGTATTTAGTAGCTATATTTTGTACATAGGAGCAGTATTATAGTAGTTAATTCTTGTACATAGGAGCAGTATTATAGTAGTTATATTCTTGTACATAGAGGGGCAGTATTATAATAGCTATATTCTTGTAAATAGGAGACAGTATTATAGTTATATTCTTGTACATAGGGGCAGTATTATAGCAGTTATATTCTTGTACATAAGGCAGTATTATAGTAGTATATTCTTGTACATAGGACAGTATTATAGTAGTTATATTCTTGTACATAGGGCAGTATTATAGTAGTTATATTCTTGTACATAGGGGCAGTATTATATAGTTATATTCTTGTACATAGGGGTAGTATTTAGTAGTTATATTCTTGTACATAGGGGCAGTATTATATAGTTATATTCTTGTACATAGGGCAAGAATTATAGTAGCTATATTCTTGTACATAGGAGCAGTATTATAGTAGCTATATTCTTGTACATAGGGGCAGTATTATAGTAGTTATATTCTTGTACATAGGAGCAGTATTATAGTAGTTAAATTGTTGTACATAAGGGCAGTATTATATAGTTATATTCTTCCCATAGGAGGATTATAGTAGTTATATTCTTGTACATAGGACAGTATTATAGTAGTTATATTCTTGTACATAGGGGCAGTATTATAGTAGTTATATTCTTGTACATAGGGAGCAGTATTATAGTATTTTATATTCTTGTACATAGGGGTAGTATTATAGTAGTTATATTCTTGTACATAGGGGCATATTATAGTAGCTATATTCTTGTACATAGGAGCAGTATTACAGTAGCTATATTCTTGTACATAGGGGCAGTATTATAGTAGTTATATTCTTGTACATAGGGCAGTATTATAGTAGTTATATTCTTGTACATAGGGGCAGTATTATAGTAGTTATATTCTTGTACATAGGGCAGTATTATAGTAGTTATATTCCTGTACATAGGGGCAGTATTATAGTAGTTATATTCCTGTACATAGGGGCAGTATTATAGTAGTTATACTCTTGTACATAGGGGCAGTATTATAGTAGTTATATTCTTGTACATAGGGGCAGTATTATAGTAGTTATACTCTTGTACATAGGGGCAGTATTATAGTAGTTATATTCTTGTACATAGGGGCAGTATTATAGTAGCTATATTCTTGTACATAGGGGCAGTATTATAGTAGTTATATTCTTGTACGTAGGGAGCAGTATTAATATTGTATTATGTTCTTATACGAGTTTGAGTCTTAAGCTCTCACCTTGTGGATCAATCTTTTTAGTTTTTACATAAATATTTGACAATTGTGCCTTATTTGGCGACATTTTATTAAATTAATGTTTTTTCAATTAATATATCTAATCTGTGTTTGTCTTGGTAATTTGGGCTTCCTTTCTCTATATATTTATATTTTACTTCTGATCTCAGTCTCGGTTAATCATTGACTATATGGGACAGAAATAAAATTACCATTTAATAAAACCTTCTGCTTCCATTTACCTTTCACTCTGATATTTTGCATTTGTCGAACATTTTTCTATTTTACAAACTTCCAGAATGATTATTTCAGGTTACAGTGAGTGACGACGCCATCTCTCCACACCATGATTGCGACAGGAGTTCTCATTGTTACATGGTGACATTGTCGCATTCCCGGTGCATGGATCGACAGTAATGTGTTGTGACAGGACCATGATGGCCATTCATAGGATGAGCAAAAGAAAAAAAAAAAATACAGTGGAGGCAATATCACACATATATGTAGCTAAAAGCAATGCTGGTCCTATAGTGCGCCATGATGTTCTGTAATAAATGATGATCCTCTATATAAAATGCGTAAAATCCATTTGTTGCACATTGTCTTCTAATCTACTCCGGGCATTATGATTCCTAAATCTTCCCTTGGTCGCAGCCGATAAATCAGATCAAGTTTAATGCTTTTTATGTAGGACACAAAGTACATTTATGTTAATTCCTCCCCTGATACTCTGCTATTAGTTTTGGGGCAGAGGGTTTGCAGTATAATAATACTGCACAGTAAATATATATTTTTCTCAGTTATTTATTCTGCAGTTGTAATGCCCTGAGGTTTTTCTTCCATAATCTAGCAGTAACGAGTTCTCTGCAATCAGCCGGGACATGTGAGGACAAGGTTCTTTTAATGGGAAACAAAATAAAAAAAAAAAAAACTTTGAAGTTTCCGGATCTACAAGAAAGCTGCCGGTGAACTACAAGTACCAGCATTTCCTCGTGCTTGGACATGAAGTTCTACTATAGCAAAAGCCATTGAATTATTCTCTTTTTTTCAAGTTAGTAAAAGTTCCATCTATTGGTTTCTGTGTCTAGAAAAGCTGGGTGGCAATTTCGGATCCGTGTTTGCCAGACCCGATGCTTGTGAGAAACGTGGGGAGAAAATATTAAAGATCAAATTGTGCCCCCGCCAGAGATGTGCTTGTTTCCCCTCTACTCTTTCTTCACCCCCTTGTATGATAAGAGTGCGATCTGCTCATGGGCGTACCCACCGTGGGGCAGGGGGGGCAGCTGCCCCTCCCTAGAAGCAGGGCACACAATGAAAGAGAGCGGAGAGAGCAGCACAATGCCGGCTCCCTCTGCCACAGGTTGCAGAGCCTGTCTGTGTGCGCAGTGCATGGAGCTGCTGTCTCACCAGAGGAGCTTCTTCCTGGCTGGCAGCAGCTGTAGTTTCACTTTCTGCCCTGCAGGCTCTGGTTGTCTCAGCCACACTGGGTCCTAGTGCCCTCTGTGTGCAGACACTGGACACTTCCTGGTCCTGCCTCAGTCACTGCCTGCAAGCTTCATGGTAAGAGGGGATGAAATTTATTAAATTCATTCTGCTCAGGCATGTCATGGTCACTGTGGGGGAATGTGAGAGGATGGGGGTACAGTGGGGGGGTACAGGGCACTGGGGTGAATGTAAGAGGATGGGGGTATTGTGGGGGCTAGGGCACTGGGGGGGTTAATGTGAGAGGATGGGTATTGTGGGGGAGGGGTAGAGGGCACTGGGGTGAATGTAAGAGGATGGGGTATTGTGGGGGCAAGGGCACTGGGGGGTTAATGTGAGAGGATGGGGTATTGTGGGGAGGCAGGGCACTGGGGGGTTAATGTGAAGAGTATGGGGTATTGTGGGGGCTAGGCACTGGGGGGGTTAATGTGAGAGTATGGGGTATTGTTGGGGGCTAGTGGCGGGGGGGTTAATGTGAGAGGATGGGGGTATTGTTGGGGCTGAAGTGGGAGAGGGGCAACAGGGCACAGAGAGTGAATGTGAGAGGATTGGGTATTGTGGGGGAGGGGATACAGGGCACTGGTTGGTGAATGTGAGAGGATGGAGATATTGTGGGGGCTGGCCACAGGGGTTGATGTGAGAGGATGGGGTATTGTGAGGGAGGGTGGACAGGCACTGGGTTGAATGTAAGAGTGGGGATTGTAAGGGAAGGAAGGTTCTGGAAGGATGGGTATTGTGGGGACTGAAGTGGGGAGGGGCATCAGAGCACTGAGGGGTGCATGTGAGAGGATGGGGGTATTGTGGGTCAGTGGGACAGAACACTAAGGGGTGCATGTGAGACGATGGGCTGTTGGGGTGTGGGTGGGGGACAGGGGAGGTAGGGGGCTTTTTTTTACTTTTGAGCTCTTAATACTTTAATAATAGATTAATATTTCAGTATTATTATAACAAGGGCATAGACAGACGGCCGTATAACTCATGCGAGGATCGCACTGCAATCCTCGGACTTGCTGGTACCGCTCCTGACATGAGCGCGACTGCCCTGTATAATATATGGTATATACAGCGTAGTGTCGCATACACTGCAGTATTATACAATATACAACAGTTCTAATGCTCCAGACCTAATATGCAGGATAATGTACAGTGTATATGATGTAACCTGTATAAGATGCGACATTGGCTTGCCCCCCCCCTAGTTTTGATCCTGGGTACCCCATGGATCTGCTGTATTGGGGAGTGTTTGCACAGACTATCACCACCTAATAGGAAGGGGGTTGAAACTAACCAGATTTGGCCCCATATCCCTTTGTAGTACAAACATTGTTGCCTAAATGGGGTAGTCTTAAGTAAAACAAGTCTGGTTTGGCGACTTTTCAATGCTGCAGATTTTTTGCTTTTGGCAAATCCACTGCATTTTACAGTGCGGAGTGCGTGAGATTTTAAGAAATCTTATGCACTTTCTGAAAATAATAGCCACTGCATAAATTGACTAGAGCTGCACATTTTGGATCAGCAGCATTTCAAATAATGGCAGAATGCAAAAGGGTAAAAAAAAAAATGGCCCCCCCTGCTTGCTTCTTCGCAATAATATCCACTGGGGTTTCTCCTCTGCGGGTGGTCCCCAGTGTTGATTCTATGTGGGAATGTAGCATAAAAGGGGAAAGTCAGGAATCACTTTTGTAAGAATTTAAAATTTGTCCCCATTTAGGTGGCACCAAAAAGTGTAATTTGGTGCCGTAACCCTGGCTAACCTCTCCATGGTGTCATAGAGAAGCTGTAAAATAAATTACGGTAATATGCCAGCATTGCCTTAATATTTACGTATGTGTCAAAAAAACTGTGCTACAATGAAACATTTTTGACATTAGGAAAACTCAAGAATCACTTTTGGAAGAATTAAGAAATTGTCCCCATTTAGATTGAATCAAAAATTTAAATGTGGTGCCGTAACCCTGGCTAATCTCTCCTTGGTGGCATAGAGAAGCTGCAAAACAAATTAATATTCCAGCATTACCTGAATATTTACTTATGTGTCAAAAAACTGTGCTACAACAAAACATTTCTGACATCAGTATTCTTGTGCTCATCACAAGTCTCTCAGACTTTTTGGAAAACTGTGATCTCAGAGTTGTTCTAACGCTGAGCTTTTCCCCAAAGCTCAATAGCATTCAACCTCTGTGTTTCCACAGGGCATTAGCCAAATGCTGGGACTACAAAAATATTTTGTGCAAATTGTCAGCAACTATTTTAGAGCTGTGATTTAACTGTAAAAAAAAAATAAAAATACAAAACCACAAAAGTCGTATTCGTCTGCAACCCACAATGAACTCAATGGTGGCAAATTCACATGCAACTTGGGATCTGCATCCAGAAATTCAACAGGTCTGGGGTTTTTACGTCAGGGTTCACAATGCGACTCTACAGACAATCATTAGATGCAATGTTACAATGTGATGTATGTGTAGCCCCGGTCACATTCTGCCAGCCAGAATGCAGCATTTTACAGCTACATACGTTGATGCTTTCCACTGACTTGTGTTATATGTACAGTACAGGCCAAAAGTTTGGACACACCTCTTCATTCAATGATTTTTCTGTATTTTCATGACTGAAAATTGTATAATCACACTGAAGGCATCAAAACTTGTGAATTAACACATGTGGAATTATACATTACACTTTACAAATAGTGTGAAACAACTGAAAATATGTCTTATATTCTAGGTTCTTCAAAGTAGCCACCTTTTGCTTTGATTACTGCTTTGCACGCAGAAAAGGTGAACGGATGGACTCTACATGCCTGGTTCCCACCGTGAAGCATGGAGGAGGTGGTGTGATGGTGTGGGGGTGCTTTGCTGGTGACACTGTTGGGGAACGCAGCAGCACAGGAGTGAGTATAGGCTTCATTATTTTATGGGTGGCAAACATTTTAATCAAGAAGGGGGTTGTCAAAAACATTCAGCTTTCCTATCCCAACAGCCTTTGGGGGGTAGATACAGCTGAGCTGACAGCGCTGTGAGAAAATAGCTCACACTGACTGCCATGGGACAAAAGGTGTTAGTAATCTCTGCTCTGCTCCCCAGCACTTTATCATCACTCTCACCTGTGCAGAGAGATCAGACTGTCTGTCATTACATGTCTCCCACTGAGAAACCTGTTCTAACCTATTGTGGGGGGTGTGACCTTTTTTCGCCTAGCATGTTGCTGCCTGCTTATGATTGGACAATGTCATGTAGGTGAAGAATAACACCCCCAAGAGTAAAATCTATAGTAACACCCCATTGGTTATAGTGGAAATTAGCATACAAACTTTACAAGCCTATATCTCCACAACGGAGAAGAGAAATTTAAAAAGATGCAAATATTTTATTCAGCTCTGCAGCCGCTGTTTCACGATGTCGCCGTTTTAACAAGCTGAAACTGGAGAAAGGTCCTTTGTAAATTTCGCTTTTTGCAGAGTTTAATGTGAACATACCCTTATGGATGCAAACAACAGAAGGGGAAACGGGTTGAAGAAAAGCCGCATGTATTTTCCTACAATTATGAAAATTAACAAAAATTGCAACATGATAACGCTGTAATTTGCTGTGAAAGCAGTGGCAAAATCTGAGGCTGACCTTTAGGCTGTGTTCACAAGTTGCGTTTCTGATGCATTTTTTTTTTCCTGCAGGCAAAACCTGCTCTCTTGAAAGTAAAGAAGCAACATCAAAAAAGCAGGTTTTGCTATGTTTTTGTCAGGGTACATTTGTCTCTTGTACATGCGATAAAGTTAGTGCACAAAAAAAAAAACCTGATTCAACTTCATCCGGTATTGGCACCAAAAAACACAGCAAAATCTGATACCTGCGACTTTTGCAGCGTTTTGCACCACCCATTGCTTTCAATGGGTGAAAAGCTCTGAAAAAAAAACACTGAAAGAAATGACATCCTCCATTCAGTGGACTAATACACACCTGCATGTTGTGAATAGGCTGGAAATGAGTTCTGAGCAGAGGCTCCCTCTGGGGGTTACAAACGGTACTGGGCTGTCCAGTGAAGATTGTGAGGATGGGAATCAGTGTTACTGACTGGTCTTATATAAGGGAGTCACCTTCCCATCAGGGTTGCCGTGAACAATTGTTCTGGTCTCAATCCTTGATTCCTGTTTCCTTGGTAGCCTGCTGTGTCGTGTCTAATCTCCTGCTAACAGATAATACATTTTCTTCTTTTTGTTTTTGTGCTTGATTTTTGCATTTTGTCCTGCACTTCTGTGGGGGCCTTCAGGGTCCCCTCTGGGGGCTTTTGCCTCTCAGTTCAGTTCAGCCACTGATGTTTGTACATTTGCTTTTTCCATTTTTTCAGTGGCTCTGTTTTGTTTTTGGTTACACCAGAGACTAATTTAGGTGGTAGAGGTCGTGTGATCTCAGGTGTTTTTGAAATTAGTAGAGTTGGTGCTTTTCAGGTTTTTTGGGATTGCAGTAAGTGCCTTCCTATCCTTTTCTATTTAGTAAGTTTGGGCCCCAACGTTTGCTCATACTATTTTCTGTCTGTGTCAGTATTTTCTTCTTGTCTAACCGCCATTACATGTTTTGGGGGCTTTCTATGTTCTTTGGGATCTGCTCCGGGCAATAGCTTTCCTCTTTCTATCTTAGGTGTAGTTAGTTTCTCAGCTGTGACAGGCGTCTAGGACCAACGTAGGAACGCTCCATGGCTGCCCCTATTTTTGGGGGTTAGTCAGGGTACTGCAATCTCATAGTTTCCCAACTGCTCTGGTGTATTTCCTTTTTTGCCTGCCCCTCCTCAGCTACCAAATCATAACAGTATCACCGGCTAAACTAAAAATTATATTGTACTCTCAAAGGGGAAAAAAAATTGTGAAAGAAAAAAGTTGTCAGAGTTGTCAGAGATTTTTTTTTTCTGTTTGTTTTCATTTTTTTTTTTTTTTCCCTCTGTATCTCTGGGTGCTGAGGAGTATTTTTTTTTCTCTCAATGAGTTTTTTCACAGATGTCTGCCGTGTGGATCAGCTTGCCACTGAAGTTCGGGTATTGCTACCTATCTTGCTAGGTTGCCTGTTGTGGAACCTAGGATTCCCATGCCAGATTTGTTTTTAGGGATCGAGCTAAGTTTCTGAATTTCAAAAATAACTGTAAATTGTTTTTTGCCTTAAAATCTAAGTCCTCAGGGAACGCAGCGCAGCAGGTTCAAATTGTCATCTCTCTCCTGCGCGGCGACCCTCAGGATTGGGCTTTTTCCCTGACACCTGGATCCTGTTTTGAGTGATGTTGATGCGTTTTTTCTGGCTTTGGGGTTATTGTACGATGAGCCTAATGTCACTGATCAAGCTGAAAAAACTTTGTTGGCATTAAGTCAGGGCTTGAGGCGCTGATTATACTGTCAGAGATTCCGTAGGTGGGCAGTCCTGACCAAATGGAATGACGACGCTTTGGCAGCTCTTTTTTCGGAAGGGACTGTCAGATAATGTAAAGGATGTTATGGTGGGATTCCTGTCCCCTCTGGTCTCAATGATTCTATGTCATTAGCGATTCAAATTGACAGACTTTGCGTGAGCAGAAGTATGCGTGGAATAGTGTTGCTTGTGAACCTGCTTCTGAATCCATGCAGTGTGATAGAGTGGTTTCTGGGGCACAGCGTCATGAGTTTCGAAAGCGCAATGGGTTAGTTTCTACTGTGGTGATGCCTCTCATGCTATTTCTGTCTGCCCTAAGCGGGAAGTTTT
>JARQOD010014282.1:0-10545 GCA_033576555.1 Oophaga sylvatica
TAATTACAGTGGATTTGCAGTCAGAGTAAAATACAACAATAATGGTACAAGGCTTATTAGCTAGAGGTCAATATTCTAGAGCCCCCACCCTGTATCTGCCCCCATCACCCCTCCCTATGCCATGGACTTCCATGGCCCCCACCCTAGATCTGCCCCTACCCAACATCCCTATCAAATTCAAAGAAGCTTTATTGGCAGGACTAAATACACATTAGTTTTGCCAAAGCAAGTGTACAAAAGGGGATAGGGATGTTGAGTAGGGGCAGATCCAGGGTGGGGGCTATGGAAGTCCAGCCATGGGCATAAGGGAGGGGGTGATGGGGGCGCAGGTCCAGGGTGGGGGCTATAAAAGTCCATGGCATAGGGAGGGGTGATGGGGGCAGATCCGGGGTGGGGGCTATAGAAGTCCATGGCATATCATAGCTCTCTTTCTCGCAGTCTATGACATTCGCTCACATACCGCGCTGCTATCTCCGCTGCTCTCTCTTCTTCCCCCAGCAAGATATTGTTTTCTCTTCCTCCTTCATGGTGATGAAATCCGGGAAGAGATGTGAGAGTCTCCTGAAGTGAGTGTCCCTCACCGCTGAGTATTTGGAGCAGTGTAGCAGGAAGTGGGTTTCGTCCTCTATGGCCTCCTGGTCACAGTGTTGGCATAGTCTTTCCTCCCTGGGCTTGTAGTTCTGCCTGTGTCGGCCGGATTCGATGGCCAGATGTGGGCGCTGAGTCTATACCGGCTCAGGATCTGGCGGTCTCTGGGGTCCGGGAGTTTCTCCAGGTATGGGGCCAGACTGTAGTCTCTCTGTAGACTCCGGTACATGGTCAGTTTCTGGGAGCTGATGATGTCGTTCTTCCAGTCACTGACAAACCTCTCCTGGCCTTCGTCTACCATCTTCCTGATTTCGGCTTTTGTCAGGTTGTTGTGATTGGTGTTCTGGTCAGGTTGGGTTTGGGTGAGCTGTTCCGAGGGTCCTAGTTTTTCTGTTTCACTACGTGTGTCAGGGCTTTATGGTGATGGGAGCTTGGATTGCTCCTACGTAGGTGAGCCCGGAATGACAGTGCCCTCTTTAGAACCGTTAGGTGTAGAGGGAATCTGCCCAGCTCGGCCCGGCAGGCACTGTTGGAGGTGCTCCGATGGACTTGGAGAAGGTGCTTGCAGAATTCCAGGTGGAATATTTCTGTTGGGCTGGAATCCCATCTTGACCAGTCTGGGTAGGTGTGAGGACCCCAGACTTCGCTGCCATACAGGAGGATTGGGGCGATGACCGAGTCGAAGATTTTTAACCAGACCCTCACTGGTGGCTTCAGATGGTAAAGTTTCCTTCGGATGCCATAGAAGGTTTTACATGCCTTGTCTTTCAGGTCTCTATGGCTTGTTTGAAGCTTCCTGACCGGTGAATCTCTAGGCCCAGGTAGGTATATTTGTCTGTTCCTGTAAGGGCGCAGTTGTTGAGGACAAATGAAGGGTGCTGGTCTAATTTTCTCTTTCTCCTCTGGAACACCATGATGTTGGTTTTCTTTAGGTTGACCGGTAGTGCCCAGGTGGAGCTGAATTTCTCTAAGATTTTCAGGTTGTCTTGGAGGCCTTTCTCGGTTGGTGCAGAAGCAGCAGGTCGTCTGCATACAGCAGGAATTTCACCTGGGTGTCGTGGAGGGTGGGACCTGGTGCTGTGGAAGATTCCAGAGCGGTAGCCAGCTCGTTGATGTAAATGTTGAAGAGCGTTGGACTTAGGCTGCAGCCTTGTCTGACTCCACGGCTCTGCTGGAAATAAGCCGTTCTTTTACCGTTCACACTCACACTGCAGAGGTTCTCGGTGTAGGAGCTTTTGATAACATCGTAGGTCTTTCCTCCTATTCCGCTCTCCAGCAGTTTCAGGAATAAGCCCGGGTGCCACACCGAATCAAAGGCCTTTTTAAAGTCCACGAAACAGGCGTATATCTTCCCGTTCTTTGTATTGTGGACGTGTCTCTGAATGAGGCTGTGCAGGGTATAGATGTGGTCAGTGGTGCGGTGGTTTGGCATGAACCCTGCTTGGCTCTTGCTGAGGACGTTATGTTCGGTGAGGAAACTGAGGATCCTCTTGTTCAGGATGCTGTTGAACAGTTTCCCCAGGTTGCTGCTGACACATATGCCTCTGTAGTTGGCTGGGTCATACCTGTCCCCATTCTTGTGGATGGGTGTGATGAGGCCTTGGTTCCAGGTACGAGGGTAGTAGCCGGCACTTAGCACAATATTGAAGAGTTTAACCATTGCAGCCTGTATTTCTGGTGGGCTGTACTTCAGCATTTCTGGTAGGATTCCATCCAGGCCACCGGCTTTTCTACATCTTATGGCAAGAGATTCTCTCTGCTACTTCTGTAATGTAATAGGTTATCCACGGGGTTTTGGAATTTTTTTACTTTTTCCTCCATTGCTTTTAGTTTTGCCATTATGTTTTCCTGTTCTTGGTTTAGTTCTTCCTTTGGGATGTCTTTATAGAGGTCTCTGAAGTACTGGAGCCAGATGTTGCCATTTTGATATGGATGTTGTTTTTCTTGTCTTTTGTGCCCATGTGGTTCCATAGTTCCCAGAAGGAATTGTCTTGAAGAGCATCTTGGAGTTGGTTAAGCTTGGTAGAGATGTAACTCTGCTTCTTCCTCCTGAGGATGGTTTTGTACTGCCTTTGTATGGTTTCATAGGCTTCCCTCAGACCAGGGTGGTTGGGGTCTCTATGTTTCTTGTTTGAGGCTGTTCTCAGGGTCTTCCGTACGGCTTTACATTCTCTGTCAAACCACCATTGATGTTTTTCTTTTGGTCTCTTGTAGTCAACTTTTTTAAGGTCGGACAGTCTGGCCATTGCATAGAATATATTGTTGAGGTCTTTTGTAGCTTGACTCACTCCCTTTGGGTTAGGCTGGTACTCGTGGTTGTAGAAGTGGTGGAGCATCCGCTGTATTTCGGGTCTGCTGAGAGCCTCTTTGTACTTTAGTGCCGACGTTTTGGACCATTTATATGATGGAGGCCGGTTGAAGAGGCCGCTATGCTGTGGCTTTTGAGTGGGTGGTTTCTCTGTAGATTTCAAGTACAGAAGAAGTTGGCTGTGGTCTGACAGGTGCGTTTGTGGGGTGACTATGAAGGCGCTGATATTTGCCCGGCTCATGTCTGTAATGGCATAATCTACTACACTCCTCCCTACATGGGAGTTTAGTGTATACCTCCCTAAAGAGTCTCCTTTGGTACGTCCATTAAGAATATGAAGTCCTAAACTTCTACATACGTTCAGGAGCTTTTTACCACTTTTGTTGACTGTACTGTCATAGCTGTTTCTCTCTGTGTGTACTGAGTCTTGGCCGTCATTCTCTGCTCCAAATATGTAGATGTTCCCATCCGTGGTCAGGAAGTCGTTTTCTCTCCCTGTTCTTGCGTTGAGGTCTCCAAAGATGAGAACTTTGCCCAGGGCCTGATAGTGGGCGGCTTCTCTTTGTAAGATCTCGAAGCTCTCTGGATTGAAGTAGGGGGACTCTGGCGGTGGTATATAGGTGGCGCAGAGGTGGACATCAGACTGAGAGGTGCGGATGGAGCTGCTGATCCTGATCCATATGTGGCTGCTTCCTCTCTTCACTGGTTTGATGTATTGGTGGAGCTCGTCTTTATACCAGATCAGTATTCCTCCTGAGCTCCGGCCCTGTTTGATGTTTTTATTTTTCAGGGCAGGGACAGAGATTTCCCTGTATCCGATGGGCGCCAGGGATTCGTTTTCGGCTCTGGTCCATGTTTCCAGGAGGATCTGGATGTCTATATTTTTCAGTCTTTGTATAAAGTCCGGGTCATTTGTTTTACATCCAAAGGTCGAGGTGTTGAGACCCTGAATATTCCAGCTGCTGATTGTAAGTGAAGTCATTTTTTCTATATATCTTGTGTGTATATACCTTGTAATGAGTATGGCTGTGTAGGACAAACTGGATTTCTGACTGTTTTGTAGGTGTGCTTGGTTCCATCCAGTCACATTAGTTTCCTGCATAGTGCGCTGAGCAGGGTCTTTACCTCATCCGTATCTCTGCTCTGCGTGTATCTGTGTGGGGTCGGTGGACCCCTCCATGGAGGTCTCCTCCTCTGATGGTCTGATTTTGGGTGAAGAGCTTTGTTTCCAGCTTCTGGAGATAGGATTGGGGTTTTCTGTCTTTTATTGTTAGGGGTCTTTCGGTGTGATGTTGGTTACTGTTGAATCCGGGCCTGGGTCCTCTGTTTAGTACGATGTCTTTCAGCTCTTTGGCCAGGAGGCTGACCCCTTGTTTGTTGAGGTGCTGATTATCATATAGGTGATGGTGGGTTATGGAAAGGTGTTGTGCCAGGGTCACGTTTGGGACAGTCTTGACCTTTTCTGTCAGTTCCATATTGATGCTTTGGGTGGTTTGCCTGGATATGTCCTTTGTTGGGAGCAGAGATGACAGAATGATTTTGCTGTCTGGGAATTTTAGTTTTGCCGTCTTTGCTAGTTGGGCCAGTTGTCCTGCGATCTGCTTGTGCTGGTCTGGCAGATTGTTTGTACCTGTGTGTATAATAATATGGTTTGGGTTGGTAAAACGTGGATTATTAATGACCTCTGTCGCCTGTTCAATAGTTGCACAGTGGATTTTTCTGACCCGTTTTCCTGGGAATAGCCGTTGTGCATTTAGGTACTTCCCATTTGAGTCCATTATTAGGACGATATCAGGGCTTTGTGGTGTCTGGGATGGGTTAAGTGGCTGATGGTGGGGGTCTGTGATGCTGGCTTTGCTGGTGGTTGGTTCGCTTCTTGCTGGCTCACTTTTCTTGGTTTCAGTATTATTCATATTATAGGTTATTGCTGTGTTGTTATTTGGGGTCTCCACATTCTGGTCAGTGGGGGCCATATTGTCTGCTCTCTGGCTAGTTTCCATTGTCCCCTGCTGGGTCAGACATTGAGGACTCTGTGTTTGAGATCTGCTATCTCCTTTCTGAGCCTTTCATTGTCATTTTGTAATTCGCTCATTTCCTCTCTTATTTTCTGGAGAGCTGAGTTGAACTCGCATTTCAGCTTATTGATCTCATTTGTTGCTTGGTCATTTGCATTTCTATGTGAGTTTCTTTGAAGTTCTTCCTTAATTTGAGCCAATTCTCCTTCTAATTGAGATAGATAGTCTCTGATGTTCTCAGGGGAGAGGTGTGAAGTGTTGGGGGTAGGGGCCCTGGAGGTCTTCTCTGTAGATATGTGAGCATTAGAAATGGCCTCTGCAAGTGTCTTTCTAAGGATTTTTGCCTGTTCACTGATTTCAATAAAAAGGTCATCGAACTGTTGCAGATTGTCCTCAGTTCCTTGCACCATGACGGTGCCAGTATTGTACAGAGTTATAGTGAGTGAGTGTGTGTCATCTGCGTTGTTTTTAATTTTAATCTGCCGGCCAGTATTGGTGTTGCACTGAGATATATGTTTATAATGCTTGCACAGGGCGGTGTGCCAGGCTGAGAGATGGTCTGTGCGGAATACCACGTTGGTTCTCCTTTCATCTTTAGTGTAATCAGAATATAGGGTTTCTGGATTCTCCCTCATTGCTTTTCCTTTGCTGACTTTACTGCTCTTCTGCCCCTGTGGTGTCTCCATATCTGACCCCCTGGTGTGCTGTGTCTCCAGCCATGTGCTTTGCCCATTTACTTCTAAATTTGTGCTTTCCATTTTTGTGGTTATATAGTAATTATAATCCTTATTTCTAAGAAGATAGATTTGTAGGAAGTCTATGGATTGTTTTGGGGTTGCAGGATGGTCCTACCTTTGGATGCTCAGGTCTCTGGATGTCAGATGAATGCTGCCTGTGTGCAGTCTGTCCTCCAAGAGATTCTTGCTTTGTCCTTTAAATCCTCTATTTCTTCCTCTTTCATAAAAATCCAAAGTCCAGCTCAGTCCAGGTCCCTTTTCTGTCCCGCGGAGTTGATTTTTTCCAGGTTTTGTCTTACAGTTGGCTCATTACAAGGTATAAAGTGATGGAAATTCAGGAGCTCATCTTCATTGCTTCTTACTCCTAGGAATGGTGGGCGGGTCTATCCCTATCCCCCTTTTGTACACTTGCTTTGGCAAAACTAATGTGTATTTAGTCCTGACAATAAAGCTTCTTTGAATCTTGACTGTGGGTAGTAGATGTTAGTGGTGGGAGCTGCTCCCTCCTGTGGTGACTGTGGTAGTACATGTTGGTGATGGGAGCCGCTCCCTCTGTGGTGACTGTGGGTGTACATGTTGATGGGAGCTGCTCCCTCCTGTGGTGACTGTGGGTAGTACATGTTGGTGATGGGAGCTGCTCCCTCCTGTGGTGACTGTGGGTAGTACATGTTGGTGGTGGGAGCCGCTCCCTCCTGTGGTGACTGTGGGTAGTACATGTTGGTGATGGGAGCTGCTCCCTCCTGTGGTGACTGTGGGTAGTACATGTTGGTGATGGGAGCTGCTCCCTCCTGTGGTGACTGTGGGTAGTACATGTTAGTGATGGGAGCTGCTCCCTCCTGTGGTGATTGTGGGTAGTAGATGTTGATGATGGGAGCCACTCCCTCCTGTGGTGACTGTGGGTAGTACATGTTGGTGATGGGAGCTGCTCCCTCCTGTGGTGACTGTGGGTAGTACATGTTAGTGATGGGAGCTGCTCCCTCCTGTGGTGATTGTGGGTAGTAGATGTTGATGATGGGAGCCACTCCCTCCTGTGGTGACTGTGGGTAGTACATGTTAGTGATGGGAGCTGCTCCCTCCTGTGGTGATTGTGGGTAGTAGATGTTGATGATGGGAGCTGCTCCCTCCTGTGGTGACTGTGGGTAGTACATGTTGGTGATGGGAGCTGCTCCCTCCTGTGGTGACTGTGGGTAGTACATGTTGGTGATGGGAGCTGCTCCCTCCTGTGGTGACTGTGGGTAGTACATGTTGTATGGACTGCTCTCTGTGTGACTGTGGTAGTACTGTTAGTGATGGGAGCTGCTCCCTCCTGTGGTGATTGTGGGTAGTAGATGTTGATGATGGGAGCCACTCCCTCCTGTGGTGACTGTGGGTAGTACATGTTAGTGATGGGAGCTGCTCCCTCCTGTGGTGATTGTGGGTAGTACATGAACTGCACTGCCATTTTATGTTGTTTGCTTTTTCAGGATGCAGAAGAAAAGTTTGATGAACATTAATGGGAGCCCGGATGAAGGTGCGGGCGCTGAGTTTTAATAGTGATCACCCCCAATATTGTGTTTATTATTAGTGGGGGATCATGTGACTAGGCGCCATATTTTAGGGTCTTATTGTGCTTGTTTACAGGAGCGGGAACGGTGGCGGCTTCACATCCCATCACCACCAGCACCCCAGAAGGAAGCAGCTACGGGGCCATAGGTAAGAGCGGCAGGGCACTACCGTCAGCCTCCCCAACCAGAAATGGCTGATAGCAGGGAACGGTAGAATGAAATCTCTTTTTTTCCCCTCAGATGAGTCTCGCCAGAGGAAAGGAAAATCTCTTCCCCCCATCCCTCGCCCGCGGGTGTACTCCGACAGCTCTATGGATGAGGAGAGCGACTTTGATGGGATCCCGGAGATGGAGGGCGATAAAAATGTCATCCAAGCGAAGGTAGAAGTCAGACGATCCCCGCGGCCGCCATGTCGACTGCTTAGCGCTCATTTACCTGGTGATTACTTGTGACCATTCTTCCTGCAGACGTTCCTGTACGTGTCCGATCTCTCCATCAAGGACCGGAGAACCATCAGTAAGAAGTACAAGATCTACCTCTGGTGAGTGACGGCCGGGGGGCCACCACTGACTGCCGACCTCCACGTCCACCATTCTTATATCTTCTGTTTGTCTTTCACACATAGGAACATAATCACCATCGCCGTGTTCTACGCTCTGCCCGTCATCCAGCTCGTCATCACCTACCAGACGGTAAGTAGCGGCCCCCGCTGACCCCATGGCGTGCTGTGCCCACGCTGATCCAACGGTGCGCTGCACCCCTGCTGATCCCACAGTGTGCTGTGCCCCCACTGACCCCACAGTGCGCTGTGCCCCCGCTGACCCCACGGTGCGCTGTGCCCCGCTGACCCCACGGTGCTCTGTGCCCCCGCTGACCCCACGGCGTGCTGTGCCTCCCGCTGACCCCACGGTGCGCTGTGCCCCGCTGACCCCACGGTGCGCTATGCCCCCGCTGACCCCACAGTGCCCTGTGCCTCTACTGACCCCACAGTGTGCTGTGCCCCCGCTGACCTCACAGTGCGCTGTGCCCCCTGCTGACCCCACAGTGCGCTGTGCCGCCGCTGACCCCACAGTGCGCTGTGCCTCCCTTTGACCCCACGTGCCCTGTGCCGCCGCTGACCCCCAGTGCGCTGTGCCTCCCACTGACCCCACAGCGTGCTGTGCCCCCTGCTGACCCCACTGTGCGCTGTGCCCCCGTTGACCCCATGGTGCGCTGCTCCCCCGCTGACCCCCACAGTGCGCTGTGCCTCCCACTGACCCCACAGTGCGCTGTGCCCCCTGTTGACCCCACTGTGCGCTGTGCCCCCGTTGACCCCATGGTGCGCTGCTCCCCCGCTGACCCCCACAGTGCGCTGCACCCCCGCTGACCCCCACAGTGCGCTGTGCCTCCCACTGACCCCACAGTGCGCTGTGCCCCCTGTTGACCCCACAGTGCGCTGGCGTGATCATGAATTTTTTACTCTACTTCTATTCTCTGCAGAAACTGGAAGTTCAGAACATTTATTAGAAACGAGCAGAAGTGTGAATGCAGCTCTGGATGTGAATGGAGCATAGTGCATTACATTAATAAAAAGGGATACATTTGCTGGAATTTTCCTGTAGATTTAACCTGTGCAGGGACGGTGGGGTCTCCGGTCACAGTTCTCGTTGGGCTCTGTCGTCGTCCTCCATGATGTCATGTGACGTCTTTTCTCCATATTTCACCAGGTGGTGAATGTTACCGGGAACCAAGACATCTGTTACTATAACTTCCTGTGCGCGCACCCTCTGGGGTTCCTCAGGTGAGCCCCGCACACCCCCCAGTCTCTGGGCTGAGCATCCAGCAGAAGGTCACCCAGCTTTCCCAGATGCCTGCATGACAATCTGGCGCCTCGGCTTACATTGGGGGATGGTTTAGCTGCAGATATTAATTGTTTCCGCTTCTCTCCCTTAGCTCGTTTAATAACATCATGAGTAACATGGGCCACATCCTCCTCGGATTCCTCTTCCTTCTGATTGTCCTGTACCGAGATCTGCAGCACCGCAGCTTGCTGGAGGCGAACGACGTCTACGCCCTGGTACGTCACCGCGGTCACCATCCTCACCGTCCAGTCCTGGCGTCATCATTACATTGCAGCTCATCCTGATACTTTATTACAGACTTTTCTTACCATTTTAGGACCTCTGCTTGCTGTCACTTAATGGAAACCCCTCTGCCTACAAACACCTTGAAGTGTCACAGCGGGAGGGTTATAGTGATGTCGCTTTTCTTTATCCAGACTGATACATGAAACCTGCACTGATACATTGTAACAAGCTGTCAGCACAGGAGAGATCTGAGCTGCACGTGTTTTCAGCTCACAGAGCATTGTGGACACTGGTTACATTGTAACAAAGCCTCAGCTGTGAGACGTATCAGGTTAGTCCAGGTTCTCAGTCTCAGGATATGGCCGGTGTCACATTTGTGAGTAATGCGAGAAACTCGCATGAGTCTCTCAGATCAACACCCGGCTCTGCCGCTGGCACTCAGGACCGGAGCGTGCGGCGGTATAGAAATACATGTGCCGTACTCCGGTCCGAGTGCCGGCAGCAGCGCCGGGTGTTGATGTGAGAGACTCATGCGAGTTTCTCGCATCACACATACAAGTGTGACCCCGGCCTATAAGCGAGAATGTTTCTATTCACTGACAGCAAGCACCGACCATTCACCGACAGCCGGCACCGACCATTCACCGACAGCAGGCACCGACCATTCACCGACAGCAGGCACCGACCATTCACCGACAGCAGGCACCGACCATTCACCGACAGCAAGCACCGGCCATTCACCGACAGCAAGCACCGACCATTCACCGACAGCAAGCACCGACCATTCACCGACAGCAAGCACCGACCATTCACCGACAGCAAGCACCGACCATTCACCGACAGCAAGCACCGACCATTCACCGACAGCAGGCACCGACCATTCACCGACAGCAGACACCGACCATTCACCGACAGCAGGCACCGACCATTCACCGACAGCAGGCACCGACCATTCACCGACAGCAGGCACCGACCATAAGCACCGACCATTCACCGACAGCAAGCACCGACCATTCACCGACAGCAAGCACCGACCATTCACCGACAGCAGGCACCGACCATTCACCGACAGCAAGCACCGACCATTCACCGACAGCAAGCACCGACCATTCACCGACAGCAAGCACCGACCATTCACCGACAGCAGGCACCGACCAATCACCGACAGCAGGCACCGATCATTCACCGACAGCAGGCACCGACCATTCACCGACAGCAGGTACCGACCATTCACCGACAGCAAGCACCGACCATTCACCGACAGCAGGCACCGACCAATCACCGACA
>JARQOD010014283.1:0-10526 GCA_033576555.1 Oophaga sylvatica
ACCGCTACCGCTGTCTCCTGTCATTGTGGAAGGAAATTTGGAATTTCAAATAGCCAAGATCGTTAATTCTTGCTTATTTCATCAGTCGCTTTAGTATCTGGTATACTGGAAGGGATAGAGTCCTGAAGAGAGGATGTGGGTACCAGCATCTGACAGGCATGAAGCCAGGCTGATCCAGTTTTTTGCACACCCTGTTAAACCTGGTTCTGAAGTTCTGTAGGAAAAACAGATCAATAACGGCGCAGACTGGATCGCAGCAAACTCAATAGTGGCACAAACTGGATCGCAGTAGCTGCAAAGAAGGCTAGCAGGACGCATTGGAACGATGCTGGAGATTTGAATGAACCGCTTCCGCTCGAGAGCAATGGAAAGGAGTGCTAATACGTCGTCTTTTATGACGCGGTCATCCAATCACAAAGCGAGAGAGCTGTGACATAAACAGTCATGACATACCAATCTGTGCTGAGGGGCGTGGAAAAGGTTGCGCTCAATCACGCCTATCGAGGTCGTGATCTTTGACAATACATGCTGTGTAGCACGTCCTAATGACCGCCGAAGTGGTTATACAGATCGCTGATCGCTGATGCGTCGTTGATGAGATCTTCCTGTTTGGAAGCTACTAACAACCTTAAAGCGATCACACCAACGATCTCGTTAGCTTGTGTCTTTGTCGTGATCGCTAGTGCGATCGCTTAGTGTGGCAGTACCTTAAGAGAGGATTCACAATTAGTTTCCCATACAGATGAAGACTTTAGTCTAACATAGGACTGGCATTAGGATAGGTTCTGGAAACTAGAATTACCTTATCGTGGCTTCCAGGTACACATGAATTGGCCAATTTATGCGCTAAGCATTCTCAATTTTTCATATTTCTAATGCAGTAATGCAATTCCATTTTCATATTTCTTGTTTGCATGCTATAGAGTGCTGCGGTTTTTGTTTGAGTGTATATTAGTTGGTGACTCTAGGTAAGCACCTGTTCATACTTACTTTATGTTTGGGTGTGACGGTCAGTTTTTAGAAATTTGCATTTCAGCAGCCAATGACACAAGCCATTGTGTCAGGAGATTGTGGGTGTTCATTGCGCCTTGATTGGCTAGCCACAATGTGCACACATAAATTTAGGAGAAAAAAATTACTGTTTACAAAACGCCGAGCCTCTGAGCTCTGCAAACCCCCTCCCCTCATCAAACAAGTGCCAAACTCCGAATGTTACTGATGTTTTCCGATTTTATAAAATGTTGCTCGTGTTTCCGATCACGAATTCGAATGTGCCATATTCGTGCCGAATTTATGTTTGGCGATCACTTTCAAAACAAATTCGCTCATCGCTAATGATGATGATCCTGGAAGTCCCTTCCAACTCTAGCATTCAATGATTCTGTTACCTAGATACCTGATCAGTTAGGACCACATTTCCCGACGGGGGTTATTGATGAAACACAAAAGATAACTTTAGAATCAGCAGGTTACTTTAGTTATTGACAGACTGCAGTGCCAAGGTTAAACTGTATAAGGTATGCCTACCACACAATATTATTTTTTTTTAATTGGCCATGCCATCAACAGTTAATAGCTAAATTAAGCGGTAATAAAAGGGAATGACTGTACTATATTACCCCTTGTATTAAAATTAGTTATTATCATATTGTATTTAGAATCAAATAACTGAAAACTCTCCGTTCTGTGTATATGACTACATACTAGTGCAAGCCCTTTCAATCCCCCAGGTTCAGTGTGTTTCCATTTTTCCTAGCATCAGTGCAGTAACACTTGTAATACAGTTTCAATACTGTAACAGTTGGTGTTGATAATTAGCATCTGAGTCATGCAGAGAAATTAATTAATACTTTAAAGGTTCCCACTGTAGCATTTAAAATCTTGCTGTGGCGTGACATAATAATCATTGTGTGAGTCTGTGCAATAATGATTATTTCTATTGTATAGGCTTATTCCCAGATAAGGCCTTCTAGTTGCTTAATGATTAGCTCTTAAAAAGACAATATGATATTTTTCCTCTAAATTGTAGTGACATGATTGTGTTTATTTTTATAAAAAAAAACTATTACATTTTTTATATATATTTAAGAAATATTGTACATATAAAATAAGATACCAACCAAAAAATAAATTCAACTAAAAATATATACAGTACAGACCAAAAGTTTGGACACACCTTCTCATTCAATGATTTTTCTGTATTTTCATGACTATGAAAATTGTAGAATCACACTGAAGGCATCAAAACTATGAATTAACACATGTGGAATTATACATTACACTTTACAAAAAAGTGTGAAACAACTGAAAATATGTCTTATATTCTAGGTTCTTCAAAGTAGCCACCTTTTGCTTTGATTACTGTTTGCACACAGAAAAGGTGAACGGATGGACTCTACATGCCTAGTTCCCACCGTGAAGCATGGAGGAGGTGGTGTGATGGTGTGGGGGTGCTTTGCTGGTGACACTGTTGGGGATTTATTCAAAATTGAAGGCATACTGAACCAGAATGGCTACCACAGCATCTTGCAGCAGCATGCTATTCCATCCGGTTTAGTTGGACCATCATTTATTTTTCAACAGGACAATGACCCCAAACACACCTCCAGGCTGTGTAAGGGCTATCTGACCAAGAAGGAGAGTGTTGGGGTGCTACGCCAGATGACCTGGCCTCCACAGTCACCAGACCTGAACCCAATCGAGATTGTTTGGGGTGAGCTGGACCGCTCACCGCTTCAATTTTGAATAAATCCCCAACAGTGTCACCAGCAAAGCACCCCCACATCATCACACCACCTCCTCCATGCTTCACGGTGGGAACCAGGCATGTAGAATCCATCCGTTCACCTTTTCTGGTTGCAAAGCAGTAATCAAAGCAAAAGGTGGCTACTTTGAAGAACCTAGAATATAAGACATATTTTCAGTTGTTTCACACTTTTTTGTAAAGTGTAATGTATAATTCCACATGTGTTAATTCATAGTTTTGATGCCTTCAGTGAGATTCTACAATTTTCATAGTCATGAAAATACAGAAAAATCTTTGAATGAAAAGGTGTGTCCAAACTTTTGGTATGTACAGTATAAAAATTGTTCTCATCTTTATTTTAAAACACTAAAAAAAGTAAAATAATTAAACATTTTTTGTATTAATTATGATATATCAACGTCAAAATTATTTTATAATATAATAATTGATTTTTTTCTAAACAATTTTTAAGAAAAATGTCCTATCACTTTGCTCTCCCTTTTCTCTATTTGCTCTCCTTTTCCTAATTTCAGCTATTGGGGCATGAGGAGGGCTGTGGAAAATCTGAACTATGCCTTCCCTGCCTTTCATTAAATAAGGGTTGGACCAGCGCAGATAACAATGTTCTCACCCTGAGGGCTTATGCAACTCGTGCATGTTTTTCTAGGGGGAGTGTATACGACTGATATTTTCTTAGAACAGAGCCGATCCGAAGGAAAAAATCCCTGCATGCCTGAATTTGATCCGATATTCAGATCGCACATGGACATGCAAGTTAATGAGTGCATGGAAAACAATGAACTGCACTTGAGGGCAGTTTGATTTCCACGGACTGACAATGGAGAAGATGGAGAAAGTTTTTTCTCCATCTTCTCCTCATCTGAGAGAATTAGATCACATTATAATCACTGTCCAAGAAATATCGTCACTCCTTGCGGAGATCAACATGCTAAGCATGCCGAGATGAGGAGACTTAAAGCCGCAATGCTCCTCTGGGAAATATGCTAATTATGCAAATTGTCTCTTCAGAGAGGAAGAGAGCTAGAACTCTAGTGCCACCTTTTGGAAGGTAGCAATCCTACAAGTCAATGTCGACCCTTTAACGAGCCTTATCACATGACCTAGGATAATAGCCAAACCAGAATCTCAATTTGCAGACACTGTGTTTCTTTTTTTTTTTTTTTTAAACCATTCAGGTTAGTTATAAACAACTCAATATAAGCTCATCAACTTAAACGTCTTGTTTCAACTCTCATCATCATGGTTCATATTTAATTCAGCATAACAAACTAGAGGTATACACAAAAGACGTCATAAACATCAATAAACATCACTAAACTTCACTGATATTTGATCAAGTGCTGCCATTTTTTAAATTTCCAAACGCCCTCTGCATCAGAACCACCACCGCCTTCACTAGTCTAATTTATAAATCAAGTATAATCTAGAAAGGATCAGCCCGACACACTTATTCACAGATAAATGCTTCTCTTTGAAAATTCCTAAATTCCTCACATCCCACAAACTCTGCATCACACAAGTCATAATTAACCATAGGATTCTATTTTTCACACGACCACATGCACCAATTCCAAACATTGCAACACACCAGTCAATAAAACTCACCCCCGCTAACTCCTTACACAACCCACCTACACACTTCCACACACTGTACGCGTAATCACAGTCCCACATAGTATGCCACACAGTCTCACATCCACCACAACCTTCTCTCGGGCACACTTCCGTTCTGGTCAGACCTCGTCTCTTCTGAACCTGTCGCACAGGCAAAATATTGTGCAAGGACATCCATACAATATCCCTTTGTCTATTAGACATCCCATGCGTTCCCAAACTCTTCCATGCAACCGAGACTTCATTCCCTCTCAAACCCACAATATTACTCTCCACATCATTCTTATGTATTATTTTCATCACCTTCTTAGCCATTCTAAAATCATTCATCGGCACACTCAGTAAATCATGCTTCCTCACAAACTTCTCAATCACCTCATACCAGACCGGACACTTGAAAGCAACAGGCACTTTAGCATCCCTCTTTCTCCAACACAAGCCATACAACATCCAACCAGCAGAATAATTTGCCATATACGCTCCCTTATTTCCTTTATTCAACAAAATAACTACCGTTTTGATATACTGAAGCCCCAGGAAAATCTCAATGTTTGGAAAGGCCATGCCACCATGGTGACATGCCTTAAAAAGACTTTCTCTCTTAAGTTTTTCTATTTTACTACTCCAGAAAAAAGTAAAAACTAACTTTTCCACTCTTTTTATTTTCCTATTAGACGGTGGAAAAACTGTTGCAATAAAAAGCAAAATCGGAAGAATCACCGCTTTTATGACCAAAATCTTACCACTCAAGGTCAAGTCTCTCAGTCGCCAAAAATTTAACTTACGCTCTATGCGCAATCCACACTCCTCCCAGCTCTCCTTATCTTCCAGCTCCTTATTAAATAATACTCCCAGCACTTTGAGAGCACCCTCCTCACACTTAACCCCCCCCATTTTAACCCTATCATCCCCAAAACATTTAAAGCTACATTTATTCCAATTTACTCTAAAGCCAGACGCACCACAGAAAAACTCCAAAAGCAACTTAACCCTACTCATAGACGCAACACTTTCACTCACAACCACAACATCATCCATATATCCAAGAACTTTCACATGCTTTCCACCACTCCCCGGTACCAACAAACCTCGCACCACTTTATCACGTCTCACCAAGCACAACAAAGGTTCAATCACACATACAAATAAGACAGGGGACATGGGACACCCCTGCTTTACACCAGACATAATATTCACTTTCTCACTCAACCATCCATTAACAAGAAACTCGCTTGACACACAATCATACAAAGACATTATCCCATTCACAAATTTTTTAGGAAATCCCATTCTCTCCAGAACTTTAAACAAAAACACATGCGAGACCCTATCAAACGCTTTCTCAAAATCAATTGTCAGAACCATACACTTCTGTTTCCTTCCCATGCAGTCCCCAATCAAATCCCTTAATAACAATAAGTTATCACTCATACTCCTCCCAGGCACAGCACACACTTGATCCTCATCCACAACATTACCAATCACCTCACGCATACGATTCGCCAACAATTTGCTATAGATTTTGTAATCTGCATTCAGCAGCGTTATAGGTCTCCAATTCTCTAAACACTTTCTCTCACCTTTCTTATACACAAGCACAACCACCCCCTCTTTCATTGATTCACACAACTTACCATTCTCCCACATGTACTTACATATCTCAGTCAAATCAGCACCCAGAAGATCCCACGCTTTCACATAGAATTCTACCAGCAATCCGTCTTTTCCTGGTGTCTTATTCTTTTTAGCACTCTTCATCACGTTTTCTACTTCATCCATAATCACTTCCTCATTCAAAATATCACATTCTTCACTACCCAACTTGCTTTCTAACCCATTCAGCACTTCTGAAACAAGACTAGAGTCAATCCATTTTTTATCATATAACTTGCTGTAGAACCTATTCGCCTCCTTTATCACATTCTCACCTGACACACACAAACCGTTCCTATCCAGGACTTTATCCATATCAACCTTTCTCCCATTCATTTTCTTAAAAAAGAACCTTGTGCACTTTTCATCTTTCTCAAGATGTTCTATTTTGGTGCGATAGATGATTTCCTTCCCTTTTTCATCCATAACACGCTTTAGTTCACTCTTTGTCTCAGCCAGCTCATCAGACACATCCATCCCTCTTTCTCCACACTTCCTTAACCAGTCTATACGCCTGTTTAAATCATTAAATCTTTCCCGATAAATAGCAGCTTTTTTATAGCCCCATTTTTTGAAGAATTTTTTGCAACACACCTTAACCCAGTCCCACCATTCCAGCACACTCGCAAAATTCCTCTTACATACTCTCCACTCTTTATACTTTATTTTTAATTCATTCATCACATCCTCATCTTCTAACAACCTAACGTTCAGCTTCCAAACCCCACCCCCATACACACGGTCATCAATCGCACTAAACACACCTCTCAAACACTCATGATCAGAAAAAGGTACAGCATTTTGTTCAAAATTCATACACAACATATTTTTGGAAAACAACATTTTATCTATTCTGGATACAATACCACCCCTATCAGCATGGTATGTTGGCGGTGGTGGGATGCCAAATTTCAGAGCAGCAGCATCTAGAAGGGAAAAATCAGAAATAAGATTGGATAACTTTTTACCAGTTATGTCACAATTCCCTTCTGTGATGCAATTAAAGTCTCCAACTAAAACTGTAGTCATTTTGCCTGGAAGAAACAAACTTAATTTTTCCAAAAGAGCCAGACGCTCCTTTTTCCCATCCTTTCCTGATGGACAGTACACATTAATAATTCTAGCCCGCCACCCCCTATAGCTAACATGTGCAATTATACATCTACCCACCTCTACCACCGTGTAGCTATCTAAACTAATCTCCCTGTTACCCATTAATATCCCTACACCATCATTCCTATTAACACATGAGCCAGACCATACATGCTGACCGTAAGGCCAGTCCTTATCGCTTGGAGCGTCCTCAATCCCACATTCCTGAAGACAAAAGATGTGAGCATTCATCTGTTTAATATAATCTAGGACGACTGCCCTCCTGGATTTAGTTCTAATTTGTCTGACATTCAGGGACGCAATGCCCCAACCAGCTTGGGGAGCCATAACATGATGGTGTTATTTACATGACGACAAACAGGCCACTTCTTCTTCAGCCGTTTTCGTCTTCCATCTGGAACTGCAACTCCCCGAATCTGTTTACGTCTGCGGGAATGCCTAAAAAAACATTGGTGTCAGGAGAGAAGACATTCTGAGGGTAACTACGTTCACTCACCGGACTTAAACAATCTTCACCGGCGTCCGCCCAATCCGTTCTGGGCTTTTTACAGGAAGTTCCAGGCTCCTCCTCCTCCTCAGAGGGCCTTGCAAGAGTGAAGTCACCTTGATCTCCACAACTGGTCAACTCCTCCTCAGTAGCTAACCAAGATATACTGGGGCTATTATCAAGAGCACCCTCCAACTCCCCCTCCCCACAGACATCAGACTGATGAGGGAGCTCACATTCAACCTCAGCAAGTTCCAAACCTGCCACCTCTGGGCTGGGAGACTCCGTTTCGGGCAGGGCCTCCTCATGTGCATCCATGATTTCAGGTTCCTCAATAAGAACCGGGTCTGTAACCTGTGGAATGTCAACAACAGCAGCAGGGGGCGCAGCTGCCCCACCTGTGACCTCAGCGTAAGACCTAGGACTGATCCTGGCCTTACAATCCCAATACTTATGGCCCTCCTCACCACAAGCATTACACATAACAGGATTTGTGCAGTCTTTTGCCATATGGCCGGAACCATTGCAATTCTACAAGTTGGCATGTCCTTGCAACTATCCTGGGTATGCCCGAAATTTTTACACCTCCTGCAATACAGTGGGGCATCTGGAAAAAACAAAAAACACTATTTTTCCCAATTGAAAAATTAAGAGGGGGGGTAATGGATGCCTCCCGGGCCTTGGGGATCCATCCCAAATCTCACAAAAAATTTGTACTTCCCGGTCCAGAGCCCTTCTCCATTCAGGACCCTGTGGGAGTACTGAACATAAATGCAATGTCTTTTCAAAAATAAAGTAATGTCCTCCAGGGAAACAAAAGGGTTGTGCATGAAAACCACAAGTGGGATATCCCCCTTGGAGTATAACACAGTAAAGGTAAGTCCTTCCAGCAAAGGATTTGCCACTCCATTTTTCAGGGCAGTAAACAAATTCTGGCAAGCCGTCATAGAAGATAGCACCAGCACATACCTGCCTTCCCTTCTGAACTCCTGCAGGCATATTATATCGGACTTCCGAATCTTCAGGATGTCATAAAACACCATGTTGACCAAATCTCCCAGGGAAAAATGCAACTTCTTATCTTCAGCGATTTCAATCCAGAATCCATTTTTGACCCGGCTATCACCGGTCCCAGAGAATTGAAGTCGGACTCCCATCGTCCACAACTCCAAGGATCTTCTCCCTGAATCCTCCTGGCTATCTCCCTAAAGCAGCAACCGGCTTAAGCCACCGAAGTGGCGATGCCGGAAGGCCAAGAGACAGCACTCAAGGTATCCAGGACACTTTGCACCTCATCAGTGCAAAGCGGAGATCTGGTTTGGCTGTGTGAGAGGCATCAGACCATTGTCCAAGAAATATTGTCATCCTTGCGGAGATCAACATGCTAAGCATGCCGAGATGAGGAGACTTAAAGCCGCAATGCTCCTCTGGGAAATATGCTAATTATGCAAATTGTCTCTTCAGAGAGGAAGAGAGCTAGAACTCTAGTGCCACCTTTTGGAAGGTAGCAATCCTACAAGTCAATAAAACGGGTCAAACTCTTATCAGAGTTTGATCACAGTGTGATTTGCATAATTGATCCGATTATCTTGGATAAGAGATTTTATGCTTGTGCGGGCCTAGCCAAAGGCAGCAAATAGGTAGAAGAGTTGTGGTTTTTACTTTTTACAGTGTTCCTCATGCCTCTGGAGCTGAGAGTAGGAAAGTGAGAGCAAAAATACAGTAATCAGAGTGACTAGTAATATGTTTTCAACCTGACAGATACATCAACACCACCAAACATATAAAGGAATCACACAAATTCCACTTTAGCAAAATAGGTGAAAATGTATAATCGTGATTATAATAATTATTACTTAAAAAAAATTGAATAGAAAAGATATTATGACTTAATAGGTGTTATTTTAACTAGAGATGAGCGAATATGTTCAGAAAACGATTGCCAAACATAAATTTGGCACAAATATGGTACTTTCGGATTCGTGATCGGTAACACAAGCATTTTTCTTAAAATTGCACAAAGTCAGTAACATTCAGTAAAATATAGAATAAAAGTTGGTAATTCATGTGCCACGTTCATTAACCCTTAGTGACAGAGCCAATTTGCAGCTTAATGACCAGGCCAATTTTTACATTTGTGACCACTGTCACTTTATGAGGTTATAACTCTGGAACGCTTTAACGAATCCCGCTGATCCTGAGATTGTTTTTTCGTGACATTGTACTTCACGTTAATGGTAAAAAATGTTTTATATGACTTGCGTTTATTTATGAAAAAACGGAAAAATGGCAAAAAAATTTGAAAATGTAGCAATTTTCAAACTTTAAATTTTTATGCCCTTAAATCAGAGAGATATGTCACACAAATTTCTTAATAAATAACATTTCCCACATGTCTACTTTACATCAGCACAATTCTGGAAACAAATTTTTTTTTGTTACGAAGTTATAAGGGTTAAAATTTGACCAGCGATTTCTCATTTTTACAACATCATTTCTTTTTTAGGAACCACATCGCATTTGAAGTCACTTTGAGGGGTCTACATGATAGATAATACCCAAAAGTGACACCATTCTAAAAACTGCACCCTCAAGGTGCTCAAAACCACATTCAAGAAGTTTATTAACCCTTTACGTGCTTTACAGGAACTGAAGCAATGTGGAAGGAAAAAATTAACATTTAACTGTTTTTGCAAAAAATTTACTTCAGAACCAATTTTTTTATTTTCACAAGTGTTAAAAGAGAAAATAACATATAGAGTGCTTTCAGTGGGAGAAGCAAAATAGGAATCTTGTGGGTATGATACCTTTTAATGGCTAACAAAATATAGTTTAAGATATTAGAGGGCGAGCTTTCGAGACTGCTTACGTCTCTTCATCAGGCTGGTGTAA
>JARQOD010014284.1:0-10518 GCA_033576555.1 Oophaga sylvatica
TGATTTTTATCATCAACCCCCCAAAGCACCACCCTTAATTTGGGGTTTTTGTTTGATTTAAACATGCGATCATGTTTTAACAGGTGAAATGATCTGCGCGCTCAGACCCCCGTCACTCCAGGTCACCCCCTCACGCAGATCCTCCTAAATCTTACAACAAAATTCCTCTATTTTTTGTTTTTTTCCCCTAATGTGGAGGGTGACTTTTAAAGCGCAGAAACACCGTGACACTCTACCAGCACAGATCCCCCTCCATAGCTAACCGGGGCTTCCCTAATGAGATTTCCCCTTGGGACAAAAGTCCTCCTCTATTTGCACTTTCTCAGACGAGAGCCCACCTCTATTCGTCACTTTCTCAGACGAAGGCCCACCTCTTTTCGTTCCTAAGGAAATTTGGTTATGCCACCCCTACCACAATTTCTATACAATACTAGAAATTTAGACATACCAAATAATCCGGGAGGCAACTATCTGCATAAAGTACAATGACCGGAGGAGGAGGAACGTGGTGTTTCGACTCAAGCACGTGCAGGCAATGCAACGTCACTCGGTCACACTTGCTGGTTCGTGGCGTGGGGATTGCCCTTGGTCTCACCACTCAACCAGTCACCCATCCAGACCCAAAAAGACAATACAGCTTAAGCCCACAATGACTGACACACAGGCAAGTGGGACGCATATAAAATATATGATCCCAACTTACGTGTTCAACGGAGGCTGCAGTCCTCGCATTCAGTCACCGCGGGCAACACCGCAAAGTCTCGGGACGGGTCAGGACGGGCGGCAATCCACGGCCCCACGTTATTAGGCGCCAATTGTCGGGTTCAAATGACAAACTACTCATCCTCCAGTCACCCCAGATTAGACTAAGAGCACGGGTCGACCGAGAATGAATCAGGCGATACGCTGGTTCAGACTTCAGAACGTGCCCTAAAGAAAATGGTGCTATTAGGCGGCCATCTCCAGTAGCACTGAACTCTTTATTCACATACACGAGATTACATACACAGAATATTGGGGTGGAGTAAAGGCGGGATTGAGGAAAAAGAGATAAGCTGAGTCATCCTAATTGGTCCTTAGATCTTCTTCTAAGTCCTCCTTGATGTGTTGTCATCCTCAGTTTCGTTTCTTGAAGAAAGATTCTATTGTTCTCGTGTATCAAGTATTTCCTCAATTCTCCAAAGGTGGGGGCATTCAGTAGAGTGTAATACAGTGATAGGACACAAGATGGAGACAAACACCAGCAGATACTAACATTATCTTATTATTCTTTTAAGGAAAACTTCGTGTTTATAAAATACATATACACACTATAAATATAAAAGTATAGTAGAAAATTATATTTTACCTTGACACACATAGTGACATCACTACACACAGGACACCACTGATCACAGCTGTCATATCCATCACTGAGGACACTGTATATATATATATACACATAGTGACATCACTACACACAGGACACCACTGATCACAGCTGTCATATCTATCACTGAGGACACTGTATATATATATATATCACATAGTGACATCACTACACACAGGAATCCCCTGATCACAGCTGTCATATCATCACTGAGGACACTGTATATATATATAAACACATAGTGACTTCACTACACACAGACAAACACTGATCACAGCTGTCATATCTATCACTGAGGACCTGGTTTTTATAATAAACATAGTGACACACTCACAAAGGACACCCTTCACAGCTGTCATATCTATCATAGGCACTTAATATATAAATACACAAAGTGACATCATACACACAGGACCCACTGACACGCTGCTATCATCACAGGGCACTGTTATATATATAACCATATGCAACACACCAGGACACCCCCGATCAAAAGCTGTTATCATCACTGAGGACACGTAAAAAATATATACAAAGGACATATCCAACAGGGAACACTGATCCAGCTTCAAAACTACATGGGGCATGATATATTTATACCAAGTACATCACTCACACAGGCACCACTAACAGCTGCATATCTATCACTGAGGACCGTTATAAAAAATAAATAGTGCCTCACTCACACAAACCATGATCAAGCTGTCAATTTTATCACGAGGACACTGTATATATAAAAAACAATAGTGACATCACTCACACAGGACACACTGACACAGCTGTCCAAAAATCATGGGACACTGTAATAAATAATTTACACATAGTGACATCCTCACACAGGAACACTGACCAGTGTCATTTTACATGAGGGCACTGAAAATATTTAAACATGTGACATCCTACACCCAAAAGGGCCACGATCCCTGTCATATCAACACTGAGGACCTGTATAATTATATAACACATAGTGACTACTGCACACAGGACACCACTGATCACAGCTGTTTTTCATCACTGAGGACCTGTATATAATATAACCTAGTGACATCACTAAAACCCGGACACCCCTGATCACAGCTGTCATATCTATCACTGAGGGCCTGTTAAATTTATATACAATAGTGACATCACTCACACAGGACACCCCTGAAACCCCGCTGTCATATCTTCACTGAGGGAATGTTTAAAAAATAACATAGTGCTCACTCACAAGGACAACCCCCTGTACAGCTGTAATTACACTGAGGACCTTTTTAAAAATAATATAACACATTGAAATCACTCACACAGGACACCACTGATCACAGCTGTCATATCTTCCGAGGACCTGTATATATTAATAACACAAGGACATCACACACCAGGACACCCCCTGATCACAGCGTCATATTATCACTGAGGGGCAATGTATAAATATATACACATAGTGCTCACTCAACAGGGCACCCCTGATCACGCTGTTTTCCCATGGACCTTATATTATATATATACACATAGTGACACACTCACACGGAACCGATCACACTGTCAAATCATCATGAGGACACGTAAATTTTTAAATATAAACTAGTGACAAAACTACACACAGGACCCACTGATCACAGCTGTCATTCATCACTGAGGACACTGTATATTATTTTTATACACTAGTGCTCCCCTACACACGGACAACCCCCTGATCCAGCTTCATTCATCCCGAGGCACTGTTTTTATTTATTACCTATACTCACTACACACGGAAACCCTGACACAGCTTCAATTATCACTGAGGACAAGTAATAAATATACACATATACATCCTACAACAGGAAACCCTGATCACAGTGTTACATCATGAGGACACTGTATATAAAATTTTTCACATTGAATCACACACACAGGAAACCCCTGATCCAGCTGCATATTATCACGAGGCATGATAATTTATAAAAACCCCAAAATGAAAACACTACCCGGACCCCTGACACGCCATTCTACACTGAGGACACTGTTAAAATTAAAATATACACATAGTGACATCACTAACACAGGACACCCCGATCCAAAACTGTATAAACTTCACTGAGGACACTGTTTTAATAATATCACTATGAATACTACACACGGACACCCCTGATCACAGTGTCAAAATACATGAGAATTGGGAAATATATATACCCAAAGTACTCACTAAACAGGAACCACTGATCACAGCTGTCATATCAACACTGAGGACACTGTTAATATTATACACATAGTGAATCACTAACACAGGAACCCGATCAAAGCTGTCATTTCTATCACTGAGGGCACTGTATTTTATAATACAATAGTGAACCCCTACACACAGGAAAACCCCTATCACGCTGTCAAAACTATCACTGAGGGGAATGATATATATTAAAATTTTGACATCATCAAAGGGAAAACCCCTGATCCCGCTGTATTTCTATCATGAGGACACTGTTATTTAATTCACATAGTGACATCATACACAAGGACACCCCGATCACGTGTCAATCAACACGGGACATGTATAAATAATATAACACTAGGACATCACTCAACAGGCACCACGACACGCTGTCATTTTTTTCACTGGGGGCACTGTATATATATAATACAATAGTGACATCCTCACACAGGGCACCCCTGATCACAGCGTAATCTATCCTGAGGAAAAGTTTTATAAAACATAGTCATCACTACAACAAGGCACCCCGTCACAGCTGTCATACTATCACTGAGGACACGTATAATTATAAAAAAACATAGTACATCACTCAAAGGACCCCACTGATCCGCTGTCATATCTACCGAGGAACTGTTTTATTATAACACTAGTACATACTACACACAGGACACACGATCACAGCTGTCATATCTATCCGAGGGAATGATATTATTATACACTAGGACATCACTGCACCAGGACACCCCGTCACACTGCTATCTTCACTGAGGACATTTAATATATATTAACATAGTGAATCACTACCAAGGACACCCCTGATCACGCTGTCATATTTCACTGGGAACTGATAATATTTTTACCATGTACTCACACCCCCAGACAACACTGATCACAGCTTCAATTTTTACTGAGGGCACTGTATATAAATAAAACCCATAGTGACATCACTACCAAGGACCCATGACACCTGTCATACATCACTGAGGGCACTGTATAAAAATTACACTAGTACATCCCAAAAACCGGGAACCCCTGTCAAGTGCATATCTATCCGAGGACACTGTATTATATAATACACATGGACATCACTACACACAGGACACCCCTGATCAAGCTGCTAATATCACTGAGGCACTGTATATTTAAAAATATACACAAGTGAATACTCACCAGGACCACATCACAGCTGTCTATCTATATGAGGACAGTATATATTATAAAACATAGGACATCATCACCAAAGGGCACCCCTTCCAGCTGTAAAATCTTCACTGAGGACACTGTAATATATATATACACATAGTGACATCACACACACAGGCACACGATCACAGTGCAATCTATCACTGAGGACACTTTTATAATATATACACGTGACATCCTACCACAGGGCACACTTCACATGTATATCTATCACTGGGACCGTATATATATTAAAAACATAGTGACATCATCACCGGCACCCCTGACAAGCTGTCAAAACTACACTGAGGACATGATAATAATATAACAATGACATCATCACCAGGACACACTGATCAACCCGTCATTCTTCCTGAGGCACGTTATATATTTAAAAACACATTTAAATCACTCCCCAGGCTCATATCCCTGCATATTATCACTGAGGACACTGTAATATATAAAATACACAAAGTGAAATCACACCACAGGACAAATATCACAGCTGTAATCATCACTGGACACGTATTTAAAAATATAACACAAGTGCATCACTACACACAGGACCACTGATCCAGCTGTCATACATCAGGGACACGTTATTATATACACATGTGACATCATCCACAGGACACACTGATCAAAGCGTCATTCCATCATGAGGGCATGTATATTATAAAAACACATAGTGACATCACTCACACAGCACACTGATCACGCTGTCAAATTTTATACGAGGACACTGTATAATTAATAACACTAATGCTCAACCCCAAGGAACCCCTATCACAGCTGTCAAAATCACTGAGGCCGTTTTTAAATAATACACATAGTGCACATCAACAAGGGCACATGACACAGTGTCATATCTATCACTGAGGACACTTTTAAAATTATATACACATATGACATCACTCAAAACGGGCACCCCTGATCACAGCTTCATATCATCACGAGGACACGTTATATATTTTAACAATAGTGACTCACTACAACGGGCACACTGATCACCGGTCAATCATCCTGAGGCATGTAAATAATTTAAACAAATGACACACTCACACAGGGCACACTGATCACAGCTGCATATCTATCCTGAGCCCCTGTATAAAAAAAATTACAAGTACATCCTCACACAGGGCACATGAACAACTGTCAATCCCCTCACTGAGGACACTGTATATAAATTTTTATAACTTGTGACAAACCTACACACAGGACATCACTGATCCCCCTGTTATCATCCTGAGGACACTGAATATAATATATAAAATGTGACATACTCACACAGGCACCCCTGATCACAGCTGTCAATCTATCAATGAGGACATTATATATATATTAAACCAAAATGACATCACTACACACAGGACACACTGAACCAGCTTTATATCCCACTGAGGACACTGTAATTTTATTTAAACATATACATCACCCAAAAACAGGACACACTGTTTACAGCTGTCTTCTATCACTGAGGCACTGTATATATAATATCACTAGTGACATACTACAAAACAGGACACCCCTATCACAGCTGTCAATCATCATGGACATGTATAATATAATACACATAGTACATATACACACAGGACACATGATCCAGCTTCATATCTACACTGAGGGGCCTGTATAATTATATAACAAGGGGGGGGGGGCATCACTAACACGGGAAAACTGATCACAGCTTCAATCTACATGAGGAACTGTTATATATATAAAACAATAGTGACATCACTACACAAGGGCACACTCCAGCTGTCATATTATCACTGGGACATGTTAAAAATATAAACAAAAAGTGCATCACCAAAGGAATCAATGATACAGCTGTCTATCTTCACTGGGACCTGTATATATAAAAATACACATATGACATCACTCCACGGACACCATGATCACAGCTGTATATCACACGAGGACATGTAATAAAAATAAAAATGTGAACACTACCACAGGGAAACACGATCACAGCTTCAAAATTAAATGGGAAATGTTTTATATATTATAACATAGGAATCACCACACAGGGCACCCCTGATCACAGCGCAATCTTCACGGGCACGTATAAATTATACACATGTGACATCACTACCACAGGGCACATGATCACAGCGTCATACTATCAGGGACAGTATATATATATATACACAAGTGACATCACTCACACAGGACACCACTGATCACACTGTCATATCTTTTACTGAGGACACTGTTTATATATTTAAAATAGTTCATCATCACACAGGGCACCCCTGATCACAGCTGTCATATCATCACTGGGCACTGTAAAATATATATAACATAGTGACCCTCCTAAAACAGGACACACGATCACAGCGTCATATCACATGAGGGCATGTATAATTTTTTAAAATAAAATAGTGACTCAAACACCAGGGCACACTGATCACAGCTGCAAATCTTTTATGAGGAAAGTAATATATAATAACATTTGACACACACACCAGACACACTATCACAGCGCATTCACAGAGGACATGTATATAATATTTTAAAATATACATCACTCACACAGGAACCCCTGATCCAGCTGTCATACATACGAGGAATGTATATATAAAAAAAACATAGTGACACACCACAAAAGGAATCACTACACAGCGTCATATCATCACTGGGACCTGTATAATAAATTTTACCTAGTACATCCTCACACAGGACACACTGACACAGCTGTCATATCATCCTGAGGACACTGTTATTTAAAAATTTTCACATAGTGAATCACTCACACAGGGCACACGATCCAGTGCATATACCGAGCCTGTATATAATATATTCCCTATGACATCACTACACACAGGGCAACATGATCACGCTGTCATATCATCACTGAGGAACTGTATATTTTTTTATACACTAGTGACTCAACACACAAGGGCACCACTGATCACAGCTGGGGCATATCATCATGAGGCCCCGTTATTAAAAACACATGTAATCATAACACAGGCACCCTTTACACAGTGCTTCTTCACTGAGGACACTGTTTTTATATTTTTATAACATGTGAATCATACAACAGGACACCACTGATCACAGCTGTCTATCATCAGAGGACACTGTATATATTTTAAAAACATTGCTCCACAAACAGGACACACTGATCCAGCTGTCATTCTATCATGAGGGCATGTAAATAATATAACAATTGACCACTACACACAGGAATCACGATCACACTGATATATCCTGAGGACACTGTTTTTATATATATATAACAAAATGACATCACTCAACGGGAAAAAACGATCACGTGCATATTATCCTGGGACCTGTATATTATATATAACAGGACATCACAAAACCAAAAACACCACTGATCACAGCTTCTATCATCACTGGGACACGTTAAATATATATATCCATAGGACATCACTCCACAGGAACCCCCTGACAAAGCTGTCAAAACCTTTCCCGAGAATGTATAAATTTTTATAACACATGTGAATCACTACCAAAAGGACACCCCTGATACAGTGTCATATCATCATGAGGACACTGTAATTTTAAAATAACATAGGACTAACACACAGGGAAAACCACTGTCAATGTCAACCATCATGGGACACTGTATATATATTTCACAAGTGACATCACTACACACAACCCCGATCACAGCTTCAAATCATCACTGAGGAACTGTATATATTATTACACATAGTGACTCACTACACAAGGACCATGATACAGCTGCAAAAATACTGAGGAACACTGAAAATATTTAAACTAGTGACCATTTTACACAGGACCCATGATCACAGCTGTCATACCATCACGGGGCATATATATATATATACACTTTTTGACATCCACACACAGGACATCACGCACAGCTGTCAACTATCACGAGGACACTGTAAAAATTATATTACACTGTGAAACACTACAACAGGACACCTGATCAAAAGCTGCTATCCATCATGAGGACACGTATATAATTTATAACCCCTAGGACATCACTCAACAGGAACCCCCTGACACAGCTGTCATATCCAACACTGAGACATGTAAAATATATAAAAAATAGTGACTCACTACACAAGACACCATGATCACAGCTGTCATATCATCATGAGGACACTGTATTAATTATAACCCTTGCCACAACCAAAGGGAACCCCCTGATCACAGCTGTCTATCCATCACTGAGGGCACTGATATATATATCACTAGTGAAAACTACACACGGAACCCCTGATCACCCTTTTCAATTATCACTGAGGACAATGTTAAAAATTATATACACATGGACATCACACACACAGGACACATGATCCAGCTGTCTATCATCATGAGGACACTGTATAAATATATATAAATAGTGACATCACTACACACAGGACCCACTGATCACGCTGTCATATCTATCATGAGGACACTGAAAAATTTTTTTAAAACATAGGACATCACTAAAAACGGAAACCTGCACAGCTGTCATTCATCAGAGGACAAGATAATATATAACAATGGACATCACACACAAGGGCACCACATACGCTTTTAAAATCCTGGGACATTTTATATATATAAAATAAATAGTGACTCACACACAAGGACATCCGATACGCTTCTTCTCACTGAGGACAAGTAATAATATAAAACATGTGACACACTACACCAGGGCCCAGACACAGCTGTATATCTATCACGAGGACACGAATTAAAATATATACACTATGCATCACTACAACAGGACCCCCGATCACAGCTTATATCTTCCTGGGCACGATTTAAAAAATATAACATAGTGACACCCACACAGGGGCACCCCCGATCACAGCTGTCATACATCACTGAGGACATGTTTAAAATAATATATTAAATAGTGACATCATACACACAGGACACCCGACACCCTGTCCCAAAACATCATGGGAATGTATAAAAATACACAAATGACATCACTTTCACAGCCAATTTTACATAACCAAAAAAAAACACTTTTAAAATAAAACACAGGCCACTAACCCCCCAACCCTGAACCTGTATATTATATACACATATAATTTTTCCAAAAGGAACACATACACCAAATCACTGAACCTGTTAAAAATTTTATTAACAATGAAATCATTTAAAAACACAATACCAACCCTTTAACCCAAATGGGGACACGTTATATTTTAAATTTAACCCAAAAAAAAATAACAAAAAAAAAAAAAAACTTTAAAAATTAAAAAAAATTTTAAAAAAAAAATATAAATTTATATTTTAGGGCAAAATTTAAATTAAAAATAATATAAAAAAAAAACTATAACCCTAAAAAACTGAAAAAAAAAAAAAAAAAAAAAATATAAAAAAAAGGGCCCAAACCCCCCCGTCAACTTCATAGGCACAAAATTTTAAAACCCCGTACCCCCAAAACCCCCCCCACCCAAAACACAAACCCCAAATTTTAAAAAACCCCAAACACATCCCGGCACCCTACACAAACCCCCACAGGGGTTTTAAAAACCCCCTTTCACCTCACACAACCCCCCACCCCCCCCCACACAAAAAAAAACAAATAACTCACCACCCCCCCCACACCACTTCAACCCCACCCCCCTTTTAAAAAACAAAGTCACACCCCACCCCCCCTTTCCCCCAATCCGGGCACTTTTTTTTAACCATTAACCCCCCCAAAAAACCCCCATACACCTTTCCCCACACCAAACCCCCAAAAAATTTTCCAAAAAACCCCCCCCCCCAACCCCCCAACCACCCCCTTCCCCCCAAAAACCCCCCCCCCAAAACCCCCGCCCCCCACCCCCCCCCCAAAACCCAA
>JARQOD010014285.1:0-10512 GCA_033576555.1 Oophaga sylvatica
AAAAGTTGTTGGCCGTGTGTCAGTTTCCCACTGAGGTTCGGAGTATTGCTACCTATTTTGCTAGGTTGCCTGTTGGGGAACCTGGGATTCCCACCCAGTTTTGTTTTTGGGGGATCGAGCCATTTTTGAATTTCAAAAAAATTGAAATTTTTTTTTTTTCCCTTTAAAATCTAAGTCCTCAGGGAACCGCGCAGCAGGTTCAAATTGTCCTCTCTCCTGCCGGCGATCCTAGGATTGGGTTTTTTCCCCTGACACCGGGGGATCCTGTTTTAGTGATGTTGATGCATTTTTAGGCCTTGGGGGTTATTGTACGGAGCCTAATGTCATTTTACAAGCGGGGAAAAAAGCCTTTTTGGGCCCTTTTAAATTTTGGGGTTTTTGAGGGAGTGGTTATACTGTCAAATTTCCCGAGGGGGGCATCCGCCCCAAAATGTGACGACGTTTTTGGCAGCGTTTTTTTGGGAAGGGCTGTCAATAATTTAAAGGATTTATGGGGGGGATTCCCGTCCCTCTGGTTCTCAATGTTCATGTCATTAGCGATTCAAATTGACGAGTTTGCTGGCGGGAAGTATGGGGGAATAGTGTTGCCTTGAAAAAATGCTTCTGAATCCTTGCAGTGGATAGAGGGGTTTTATGGGCACAGTGTAAAGAGTTTCGAAAGGAAGGGGGTTATGTTTCTACGTGGTGTTTGCCTCTATGTTTTTCTGTCTGCCCAAACGGGGAAAACGTTTGCACGCTCATTTGTCTTGGGGTAGTGTTCAGAAAAGTTTTTTATAAACTTTTTACTCTGATTCTCTCTGTCCTCATTTTCTGCTCACTTTCGTTGATTCGGGAGCAGATTAACCTGTGGATTTTTATTTTTCAAAAAGTTGGGGTTTCCCTTTTATACCCCACGGAAGTCTTTCCCTACTGGGGATCGATTCTACCCCCTTTGGTGAGAATAAAAACCCCCAGTTCTCTATCAGGGATAATGAGGGTTGAACCCGATCTAGGAGAGTGAAAATTTTTGGGGTTTTTAAATCTGCTTGACTTATCGTACTGGGTTTTCCCTTGGGTTTCGTCTCATAACCGTTTTGGATTTTGGGAAAAATGTGTCTGTAACCATTGGGGCTGCCAAAGTGTTAATCCAAAAATCCCCGTTTTTTCTCCTCTCCCCCGGGTCAGGATGTTCCTGACTTTTGATGATTTTTCTGATGTGTTTTGCGAAAGTAAATCTCATCCCTTTCCTCCCCCCTGGAGTGACCCGCGCTATTGAATTAGTGCCCGGTAGTAAATTCCCCAAGGTCGCCTTTTTAACTTGTCTGTACCTGAAAAATGACGCTTGCGGTCTTTATCAAGGATCTTGGGGAAGGGTCATATCAGCCTCTTTCACCCTTTGGGGCCGGGGTTTTTTTTTATGGCCAAAAAAAGGGGGTTCTTTTTGGGTGATTGTTTGTCTTTTGAACAATATTACTGTGAAATATAATTCCGTTTCCCTTTATTTTTGACCCGTTTTCCGGGTGAAAAAAAAGTACTTGGTTTTTTCCCAAACTTGACCCCAGGGGGGGAATAACCTATTGCATTAAGCAGGGGATGAATGGAAGACGGCATTTTTACCCCCGAGGGGGATTTTTAGTACCTTTTGTGCCCTTTTTGGGTCATAAACCCTTTTTGTCTTCCAGGCCTTCAGAATGACATTTTTAGGGATTTTGTGGTAAATTTTGAGTTTATTTGGATGATATTTTGTTTTTTTTCCTATGACTGGACTCTCTGTGAAAACATGTTGAACTGTATTCCGTTTTTAGAGGGAATGCTCTGATGTGAAGGGATCAAGGTCTTTTTTGGGGGTACGGGATCCATTTTTGGGGTTCATTTTGTCCCCCTCTGTTATGAGATGGACCCGGGCAAGGTTCAGGCCATCTTTGGGTTGGGGCCAAAACCCACTCATTTAAAGGCTCTTCAAAGATTTTTGGGTTTTTGCCCAAATTTTTATCGTAAATTTATTGGTTATTTCTCGGGGTTTTTTAAACCTTTAACTGATTTGACCAAAAAAGGGTTTGTGTGGTGAATTGGGGCCTCCTTGGGCAGTTTTTTCCTGCATTTCAGGACTTAAGCAAGATTCACTTCTGTCCTGTTTTTTCGGAGCCCGAGGTTTCTCTGCCTTTCAGGTGGAGGTTGATGCCTCTGAAAAATTGGGGGAGGTGCCCTTTTTTTCCCAAAGAGATCCAGAGCCCCTAAAGTAACCCTTGTGCCTTTTTTTTCCAAAAAAATTTTTTCCACTGAGCGTAATTAGACTGGGTAATCGGGGGTTATTGGCCTGAAGTGGGCTTTTGAAGAGTGGAGACATTGGCTGGGGGGGCCAAACTCGGTGGTGGCCCTTACGGACCATAAGAATCTGGTTTTTTTGGATCTGCCAAGCGCTTAATCTAGCAGGCCAGGGGGGCCCCTTTTTTTCACATGTTTTAATTTTTTGGGTTTCCTTTCTTCCGGGATAAGAATGAAAGGGGGATCCCCTCTCGAGGGTTTTCCTTGCGGACCTCCTGATTATCTGCCCTTCTGTTTTTGAAAGAAGGTGTGTTCTTTCCCATCTCGCCCAATTTGAACTGGCCTGGAGGGGTTCAGGGGATAGGCCGAGCGCTGACTTTTGGGGAAATTGTTTGTCCCGGACAGTGGAAAAAGAGTGTGATGTCTGAGATTCATTTTTCCGCGCTTGCCTGTCCCCCCCGGAATTTTTTGGTACCAGAGACTTGGTTAGTGGTCCTTTTGGTGGCCTACCTTGTTGGATGTCGGGGAATTTGTGCATCCTGGGGGGGACTTGCTCTCGCGAAAACCCTTGCTCTCGCTCTAGGGTTTTTTGACCCCATTGCCGTGCCCAAGAGACCAGGAACCCTATCTCTATGGATTTTATTTCCGACCTCCCGTTTCTCAGAGAATGACCCTAAATCTGGGTTTTTTGTGATAGGTTTTCCAAGATGATTAAATCTTGTGCCATTCCCAAATTTCCCCTTCCCCTTTCTGAATTGGTCCCTTTTTTCCCTTCAGCGTGGTTCGTTTCCCGGGCATTCCGAAAACATGTTTGACAGAGGAGTCCAGTTTGTTTAAAAGATTTGGGGGGACCTTTTTTTAAACTTTGGTGTTAAATTGTCTTTTTTCCCGGCGTTTCCCCCTCAGAAATGGTAAAAAAGAGAGAAAAACCAGACTTTGGGGAGACTTATCTAAGATGCTTTGTGTTGCTGATCAGATGAATGGGTCTTTTTTTCCCCTTTGGCTGGGGTTTGTTTTAAAAATAGGGCTACCTGCCACTTTGATGTCCCCATTTTTCTGAAATTTCGGGGTTTCCCCCTCGTTTTTCTTCAGGATAACGGAGGTTCTGTCTGTCCAGGGTTTGACTCTGTTGTGGAGCGTATGCAACAGTTTTGGGACCGGGTAGTGGGAGGTTGCCCCTCTTAGGAGAGGGCCCAGCGGTTTGTAACCGGCATAGGATGATGGTCCCGGTTTAAAGTGGGGGATTTGTCTGGTTGTCCTCAAAAAAATTTTCTATGAAGTGGCTCTCCAAATTTAAGCCTGGTTCTTTGGGCCTTATAAGATCAGGGGAAAATTTCTTAATCCTGTTTCTTTTCGTTTGCTTCTCCGGGACATTTAGATCCTAACTTTTCCACAAGCCTTTAAAGGGGGGGTTTTTTGACCCAGGGGTTCCCTATGCTTTGCCCCTGCCCCTGTTCTGGTTGGGGGGAAAATATGGAGTTTGTGGTTGAGAAAAAATATTGAATTCCCTCGTTTTTCTAGACGGAAACCCCAGATTGGTTAAGTGGAGGGTTTAGGGTCAAAAGACAATTCTTGGGTTTTGTTCGGAATCCGCGGGGGGACTCTCCTGCGTTCATAAAAACTCATCCTGCCGACCGGGTTGCTAAATGAGGGTTCGGGGACCCTCCTCAAGGGGGGGGTACTGTTGTGAAATGGACTTAAAATGGTCTGAGAAAGGGCCCCCTTTTGGGGGTTACAAGTGGTACGGGACGTCCAGTGAAGTTGTGAGGAGGGGGAATCAGGTGTTACTGAACTGGTTTATATAAGGGGGGCGCCTTCCCCCACAGGGTTGCCGGTGATCAATTGTTTGGGTTCTCAATCCTTGATCCTGTTTCCCTTTGTCCCCTGCTGTGTCGTGTCGCTCTCCTCTAAAGAAAAAGACATTTTCTTTTTTTGTTTTTGTGCTTGTTTTTTGCTTTTTGCCCTGCACTTCTGTGGGGCCTTCAGGGTCCCCGTTTTTGCCCTTCATTTAGTTCAGCCACTGATTTTTGTATTTTTGCTTTTTCCGTTTTTTCGGGCTGCTTTTTTATTTTGTTAACCAGAAAAACAATTTTAGGGGGTAGAGGTCGTGTGATCTCGGGGTGATTTTGAAATGTAGATTTGGTGCTTTTCGGGGTTTTTTTTTTGGGGTTTGCTAAGTCCCCTTCCTATCCTTTTCTATTTAGGTATTTTGGGTTTCCCCAACGTTTGCTCTACTTTTTCGTCTGTGTCAGTATTTCTTTTTGTCTAACCGCCATTTTTGTTTGGGGGCTTTCTATGTTTTTTGGGGGATCTGCTCCGGGGAAGTAGCTTTCCTCTTTCTATCTTTGGGGTGTAGTTATTTTTTCTCGGTTTGACGAGGCGTCTAGGACCAACGTAGGAACGCTCCACGGCTGCCTCTAGTTTGGTGGTTAGTCAGGTACTGCAATCTCATAGAATCCAATGCCTGGGTATTTCCTTTTTTTCCTGCACTCCTCAGCTACCGAAAAAAACAGTCCAAGGGCCAGAGGTGGACCGGGGGCCGGTTGGCACATTTGTGCCCCCAGCTCATTTGGGGTTTTGAGCGGCGAAACGCAGGGGGGAGCTTTGCGGGGGGTGTAATGTTTTGGCCTGGGGGTTTTTCCCCCTGCACAGGCTGTCCCCAAACCCTTTTCTGCCCCTGCAGTCTCCCATTCTGTCCGGCCCGGTGCCGCGGGGGGGCTGCTCGCAAAAAAAAGTCGGTCTCAGCGTCTTTCTCGACCGTGCTGTGCATTTGGGTTTCTGCGGCCTTCCCCCAAAGCCCCTGGGAACCAGCATAGGCAGCGGGAAAAACAGACGCTCCAAGGCTAAGCCAGGAAAAAAACCCCCCTACGAGCATGCTCGGAGGGGTCAACTTTCTTGGTGGTCGGTTGTCAACGCGCCTGTTCACACTGACCATTTAACTCGGCCTGATTTTAGGCTTCTCGCAGCTTCGCCCGCCATTTTTCATTAGCTGCAGTTTTCCTCATGCATGGGGGCCCCCTGTTTGCGATCGCACTTTATCATAATTTATTTTTAGGCGATCTGCAAACCCTAACAGCGAGCACAAAAAAATGCTCGGTGCTCGTTGCTGGGGTGAGCAAATTTGGATGCTCGGATGCTGACCAGAGAAACGACCCCCAATGTAAGTCATGGGAAACAGAATTTTTTGCTCGCCCCCCCCGGAGGCCTTTTGGGGTAAAAAACGTCGGAAACTATGGGAACTCCCCAAAATGAAATGGGAACATCTGGGGAAGACCCATGGAAGCATTTCTGACTCCTAGGTCACTGCTGTAAAAAATGTTGTCAAAGTGTTATGCCACTTTTACGGGGGCACACAAAAAACATAAAAAAAAGGAAACCAAAATGGTTTTTCCGGGAAATATTTAAGGAACATCCTTCCAGGGTAATGATTTGTAGAAGGCAAAAAAAAATAACCCCCCCAAAAAAAAAGTGCCTCCACCCCTTGGGGTATTTCACCGAAACGGTTTTTTTATTGTTTTTCAAATTTAGCATTGCTTTAATCAATACAAATGCATTCACAGGGAAATGTCATTTTGCATTAACAACTTAGCTGGCCCGTGAAGTGTGACACATCATCAGACACATCCTGGTTCATTTATGAAAAGGGGGGACTTGAAAGTCACAAAGCCTATTTTTATAGGGGGATCCGGCGGCTTAATATTCTTAAAGGGGCCATCAGCCGGCTATGCTTTGTTGTTTGTTCCCATTATTAAACAGGGGTATACGTTTTGCCTATGCAGTGAGTGGCTGGCGCCATAACTAGAACGCACCCCAATACCGTTTGACGAATGTACAGGAGGGCCCATGAAAAATGTTCCCCTTATAAGAAAGAGGGGTTCCCCTAGTGTTTGCCTATGCATTGAATGCAAGGCCTGCCTTGCCTCAAAAATTACACACACCCGAATAACCCTTTGAAACCCACTACTGGATGGCCCCCAAAGAAACCAAAGTTCCCATTATTATTATTGGTCGCCCATTTTTCCTATGCATTGAATGCAAGGCACGCCTTGCCCCAAAATTACACCACCCGAAAAAACCCTTTTAAACCGACGTAGCGGGTGGCCCTTGAAACCAAAGTTCCCTTAGCCCTTTTTTTTTCTCCCCTACAGTTTGCCCATGAAGTGAATTTTCAAGTCCTGCCCCGCCCCCTTTGGTACTCCATAAGTTGCCTATGCATCAAATGCAAGGCCTGCCTTGCCCAAAGTTCACGACCCCAATAACCCTTTTTAAGTGACGCAGTGGATGGCCAATGAAACCCAAAATTCCCAATTATTAGAAATTTGGTATATATGTTTGCCCATGCATTGAATGCAAGGCCCTCCTTTTCCCAAAGTTACATGCACCCCAATAAACTTGAACCCAAAAGTGTGGAGGGCCCCATGAAACCAAGTTTCCATTTGCTTTTTTTTTTTACTCCAAAAAGTTTGCCCTGAAGTGAATGCAAAGCCTTCCCTGCCACAAACTTTCCCGAACCCAATAACACTTTGGAACGACGTTTCTGGGAAGGCCATATGAAATCAAAGTTCCCATTTTTAGAAATTTTTGGGACTGCCCCACTGTTTGCCCCTTTCATTGAATACAAGGCCGCCTTGCCACAAAGTTACACAACCCCCTAACTCTTTTAAATGACGTCTGGATGGCCCCAGAAACCAAGTTCCCTTTTTTTCATTTTGGACGCCTTTCGTTAACCATGCATTGAAAGCAAGTCCTCCCTGCACAAAAATTTGATGCAACCCCCAATACCCCCTTTTAAAAGAAGTCAGGAGGGTTCATGAAAAAATGTTCCCTTATGAGAAAGTGGGACCCCATATATTTCCTATGCATTTAATGCAAGCCTCCTTGCCCCAAAAAATTTCACGCACCCCCAAAAACACTTGGAAAAGAGTCCCGGATGGCCCCATGAAACCCAAAATTCCCCCTTATTAGAATTTTGATCCATACAATTTGCCCCTGAAGTGAAGCAAGGCCTGCCCTGCCTCAACTTACACGCACCCCAATAAACCCCAGAACTGGGGCCCGGGTGGAAATGAAAAACCAAGTACCCTTTATTTTTCACTTGGTACGCAATTGTTGCCTATGCATTTAATGCAAATGCCCCCCCTTGCCACAAAATTACACGCACCCTAATAACCTTTTTAACCAACCTAGTGGGTGGCCACATGAAACCAAAGTTCTCATTTTTATAAATTTTGGGTAGTCCCCTAATGTTTGCCAATGCATTTAAAGCAAGATTGGCCTGCCCCAAAAATTACTCACCCCAATAACCCTTTGAAGTAACGTAGTGGTGGGGCCCCATGAAACCAAATTCTCTTATTGGAAATTGGTACTACCAACTGTTTGATATGCAGTGAAAATGCGTTTTTAGCCTGAAGAACCGCATTGGGAATTGCAGGGGTTGGGTGAAAGCCAGTATGTAGAATTGCGTGGGAGCCCTGAAGAACCTGGAGGGGAGAATTGCGTGTTTAGGCTGAAAAACCTGCTTGGTTTAATTGCAGTGGTGGGCTGAAAAAAAAATTTGGGAGCGGAGAATTGCAGGTTGAGGCTGAAGAAAACGGGAGAATTGATTTTTGAGGTGAAGAAATGCAGTGGAGAAATTTTTGTGTTGAAGCTTAAGAACCCGCAGTGCAAACCATGTTGAGGATGAAAACCCAAAAAATTGAGAATTGCATTGCTAAAACGCTGACAAACCCCACAGTTCCATTTTTAAAAAAGGGTCTCCCAATTGTTTGACATGCAGTGAATGCAAGGCCTGCCCCCAAATTTGCACGCACCCAATCCCCCCTTTAAAAAAATGTGGGAAGAGGGCCTCATAAAAAATTTCCCATTACAAAGGGCAGGTTCCCCTTTCTTGTAAGCCCATAACTAAGTGTATGGGGGTGACAAAATTTCCCCCCTGTGGGGGCCATCCATACTGTGTAAAAGTTTTTTTTCTGGCACATAAAAACCCCTTTAAAACAATAATGTGGTTTCCTACGCTTTTGCTGTGGAAAGGGGGGTTTTTAGCAGAAAAATTGGGGGATGAGTCATTAGATGAAGGATCAGGAAAAGGGGGGATGGTCCGGCGGGAAGGAAGTCAGGATTAATAACAGGGAGGGTATGATGGTATGAGATCCGGATCCACCTCAACGATTTGTCATTTACCCACCACCAGTTACAGAATGCGTTTGATGCTGTCGAAGTAGGTGTGCAGAAAAGGCGGGCTGAAGCTCAGCATAAAAGAGACCTGAGAAACTGGTTGCCAAAGACTCATTGCCATATAAAGGGGAAAGTGCAAGCTGCCGTGAGTGTTTAAAGGGAGTGCCCACCGTAACTTAACTCCCCTGTGGCAAAAGGTTCCCCCAATCTTCCCCATACATAATTATTACCAAGACCCCCCAAATTTTAAACAGCCCAAAACTATTTTTTCAGGGGTAAGAAAACTGCCAATAAAAAAAAGTTAACCACAAACCTGGGAAAAAACAGTTTCCCCTTTACAAATTGGCGATGATGGGATTGATGAAGACTTGGAACTTTCCCCACCCCCACCGGAAGAGAAGATCACAGCTGCCCAAAACTGTCAAAAAAAGGCCCCCGGGGAAAGTCTGGAAAATTCATTTTCTCTTGGGCAAAAATTTTCCCTTTTCTAAAATGGTACAGAAGATGCATACACAATCCCAATCTACCAGCTGGAGGGGGTTCGCCTTTTATTGCACACAAAGGCTTAACCAAAGTGTCATGGACACTTGTCACAAAGGAGGCCCGTTTTTCAGTAGGGCCCACTCCCCAAAAAAGTCTGTCTTTAGCCCTTTAGAAGGCACAAAAAGACCATTAAAAAATTTTTTATCCCAAGAGTCACAGGGAAAATCGTGGGCTTTTTTTTTGGGAAGCGTGCCTTTAACACCCTGCTTGTTGGGGTTCCCGGGGTTGCAAGGTTGGTTGTAAGAAAGGAAGATGCAGTCGGGCCTACAAAAAAATTTCACAGCAGAACCTGATAGACAAACCAATAAAAGCAATCTTCCCTTTGAATGGGGGTGTAACATGACCAGCCATACTTCTAAGATTAAGTGACACCCCCCCAAAGAAGAAGGTGAATGTAGAAGAAACACAATCTCCTCCTCCTCCGGTTGCTTAGAATCCTCCAGCTGAGTTGCCTGTGCTTTCTTAAAAAGACTCTTTAAATCTTGAGGGTCATCAGCCATCTTCCAACCCCCCTGCATTTAAGATTAAGTTGAGACTCCAACACAAAATGGAGAGTAAAAAGGATTTCACATTCACATATGGCCCCCAGGGGACCCTTTAAAAAAAACCTTTGATTTGATTTGTTTTGGCTGATGACACCAGCAGGTAGTTGATGTTTGAAGGAGTCTTGCATCAAAATTGGCAAACAATCCTATTCCCAGCATTGTAGTACAGTTCACCTTTTGTTGGGGGCAGTTGGGGTTTTTGCATCAAGAATTTTTCCCTTCCTTTGCTTTTAGTTTCTGTACCAACCCATTATGGGTTTTTGTTTTGTCAAGCGAGGGGTAAATAAATTTGATAACTTGTTTATTTTCTTCAATAATCAGTTTTACTTAAAAAGATAATCTTTGTTGTTTTTAGCTTTAATATCTGGTTCCTACAAATGGATCTCAAGCCTTCTATTCCCAAAAAATGGAGGGGGGAATTATAAGTGTCCCCGACTGTGTTTTAGACAAAAAATTTTTTTTTTTCCCAATTAATGTTTCACACTGTAAAATGTCATCCAGAATTGTTCAATCGTAGGCAATACTTATTGCCCCGCGCAAAGCTGTTGTGATATTGGGGCTGAAAAAAAGAAATGCGAGGGAAATAGATACCTAATAGTGATGTAAACTGAGATGTACTACAAAAACAGTGAAAAAAACTATGCACAGATAGGGACCACAAAAAAGTAACAATTATGAATGAAAAAAATTTATTTTTTAGTGTACAAACACACCAAAACCCCACGAATAAAAACATTTAAAACGCAATGAGGTACATTTTATTACACAAATGGCCCAATCGACAAAGGGAAATATCCAAAAACCTTTCAATCTTACAATATAGATAATATATTCAGAAAACCATAAATGTACAGTGGGGCTTGAGACTACCTAAAACTATTTTCCCCAAACTCAACCCCTGAATTCCTTCTCCAAAAAAGGGGTTTTCAACAGCGATATAAGCCCGCAACACTTCCTTACCTGAGGAGTGAAAAAAAGGTGTTTTCACCAATTCAAAAAAAACCCC
>JARQOD010014286.1:0-10508 GCA_033576555.1 Oophaga sylvatica
TCCCCCCCTCTGTGGGTGTCTGGCCCCTGTGTATATATTTTAACAGCCCCCCGTCTGTGGGTGTACCTGCACGTGATAAATAAAATTTGCCCCAGTCTGTGGGGGACCCGGCACGTGTATAATAAAAAGGGGCCCCAGCTTGTGGGGGTTCCTGGCACTGTGTATATAAATAACGGCCCTCACTCTGTGGTGTACGGACTGTTAATTTTAATTAAAAGGCCCCGCTCTGTGGGTGTCCTGGCAATGTGTAATATTTTTCCCCCTCAGCTCTGTGGGGGGTTTCCTGGCATGTTAATATAATATACGGGCCCCCCTTTGGGTGGGGGGCACTGGTTATAAAAATTTTGCCCTCAGCTCTTTTGGTGTACCTGGACTGTGTTATAATATACGGCCCCCTCGTTGTTGGGGTTTTTTACCCCTCCTGGGGTTTTTTAATTTTCCCCTCGCTTGTGGGTGTACCTGGCACTGTGTTTAAATTTTAGGCCCACTCTGGGGGGGACCCGGCATGGTATTTTTAATTTACAGCCCTTTTAGTCTGTGGGTGTACCTGGGACTGTGTATAAAAATATACGCCCCACCTGTGGGGTTTTTACCGGGACTGTGTTTTATAATATACGGCCCCGCTCTGGGTGTCTGGCCTGTTTATATAATATAGGCCCCCAGCTCTGTGGTGTACCTGGCACTGTGTATTTTTTTTTATACGCCCCCATCTGTGGGGTACGGCACTGTGATAAAATTACGCCCTCAGCGTGGGTGTAAAATGGAAGTGTATTTTTAATACGGCCCTCAGCTTGTGGGGGTTTCCCCGGCCTGGTTTATATAATTAGGCCCAGCTCGTTTGGGGGGCCTGGCACGTGTTTATATAATTTTTACCCTAGCTCTGTGGTTTATGGCAGGTAATTTTTATTATACGCCCCCACTTGTGGTGTACCCGGGACGTGTAAATTAAAAACGCCTCAGTTGTGGGTTCCGGCACTGGATATTAATTACGGGCCCCCCCGCTCTGTGGTGTACCTGGCACTGTTATATATAAATTTTGCCCCCACTTGGGGGGTGTACCCGGCACTGTTATATATATTTTACGCCCTTTTGCTCGTGGGTGTACTGGCACTGTGTAATATAATATACAGCCCCCAGCCTGTGGGTGTACCCGGCACTGTGTTTTATAATTACGGCCTAGCTCTTGGGTGTACCTGGCCCCGTGTAATATTATAAGGCCCCAGCCTGGGGGTACTGGCATGTTTTATAATATACGGCCCCACTCTGTGGGTGTCCCGAAATGTGATTTATAAATCGGCCCCCCGTTGGGGTGACCCGGGACTGTGTAATATTATAGGCCTCACTTGTGGGTGTACCTGGCATGTTTAAATAAATACGGCCCTCCTCTTGGGGTACCTGGCCGGTTATATTTAACGCCCAAATTGTGGGGTTACCGGCACTGTGTTTTAAATTTTTAAAAGCCCTCCCCTGTGGTTACCTGGCAATTTTTGGGTTTTTTTTTATATTTATTATACGCCCCACCTGTGGGTGTTTCCTGGCCCTGGTATATATAAATACGGCCCGCTCTGTGGGTGTACCTGGCAGTGTTATATATTATACAGCCCCCAGCTTTGGGGCCTGCACTGTTAAAATATATATACGCCCTCGCCGGGGGGTGGGCCCGGCACTGTTATTTTAATATGGGCCCTCAGCTCTTGGGGGTCTGGCACTGTGTATAATAATTACGGCCCTCATCGGGGGTTTTCCCGCCCTGTGTATAAAATTATTCGGGCCCCCCCCTGTGGGTTTTCTGCACTTTTTTATATATATTACGCCCGCTCTGTGGGGGGTACCCGGGACTGTGTATATATTTAAACGGCCCCCCAGCTCGTGGGTGAGGGACGTGAAAATATATTTTCGGCCCCCAGGTCGTGGGTGTACCTTTTCACTGTTTATTTAAAATCGGCCCCCACTCTTGGGGTCCTGGCCTGTGTAAATTAATATCGGCCCTCCTCTGGGGTGTACCTGGCCTGTGTTTTATATTAACCCCTCAGCTTGTGGGTGTACCTGGACGTTTTTATAAAATACGGGGCCCCAGCTCTTGGGGGTACCCGGACTGTGTAATTTAAAAATTTGGCCCTCGCTCTGTGGGGTGTACCTGGCATGTGATATAATTCGGCCCCGTTGTGGGGGGGTTTCCTGGCCTGTGTATATATTTAAAAATTTCGGCCCTCAGCTCTGTGGTGTACCTGGCCTTTTATTAATTTTTAAAAGCCTAGCTCTGGGTTACCCCCACGTGATTATAATTACGCCTCACTCTGTGGGTGTACCGGCACGTGTATAAAATTTTCCCCCCAGCTCTGTGGGTTTCCTGGCCGTGTATATATAATTACGGCCCCGCCTGTGGGTGTACCCGGCATGTGTATTATAATATGGGTCAGCCTGTGGGGTCGGGGACTGTGTATATATAAATTTTCAGCCCTCCTGTTGCCCTTTTTTTGGGGGGGTGTACCTGGCAAGTGTTAATAAAATGGCCCTACTTGGGGTGTAAGGCATGTGTATAATAATTTTACGGCCCTCAGCCTGTTGGGATTTTTGGGCCGTGTTAATATTTACAGCCCTTTAGCTCTGTGGGTTTTACGGGGATGGTTATATAATAACGGGCCCCCCCGCCTTTTGGTGTTACCGCACTGTGTATTATAATTACCCTCGCTCTGTGGGTTGTACCTGGCAGTGTATATATATTTTACGGCCTAACTCGTGGTTACCTGGCCTGTGTTATATAAATTTTAAACCCTCGCTCTGTGGGGGGTACTGGCCTGGTTTTATTAATTTACGGGCCCCAGCCCTGTGGGGGGGTACGCCTGTGTATATTAAATACGGCCCCCAGTTGGGGTTTAGGGACTGTGTTATTTAATATAGGCCCTCAGCTTGTGGGTACCCATGTGTTATATATATACGCCTCAGTCTGTGGGTTTTACTGGCACTGTGTATATATAAAAAACGGGGCCCCCCCCCCCTCGGGGGGGTTCCCGGCAGTGTATATATAAATTTCGGCCCTCGCTCTGTGGGTGTCCGGCATGGATTTAAATTACGGCCTAGCTCTGTGGGTGTACTGGCACTGGTAAAATAATTTACGCCCATTTTTGTGGGTGACCTGGCCTGTGTTTATATATACGCCCCCAGCTTGTGGGGGGACCCGGCATGGTATAATATAGGGCCCCGCCTGTGGGTTGGACCTGGCACTTTTTTATTTAAATTTCGGGCCCCGCTTTGGGTGTACCCGGACTGTTATTTTTTTAAAAAAGCCCCCAGCTTGGGGTGTACCTGGCATGTTAATATAAATACGCCCCAGCTCTGTGGGGTACCTGGCCTGTGTAATATAATAACGCCTCGCCTTTTGGGTGTCCCGGCAGGTAATTTAATATCGGGCCCCCAGCTCTGGGGGTGTACCCGCACGGGTTTTAAAATATAACCCCCCGCTTGGGGTGTCCCGGATGTTAATATAATAAAAAGCCCCCCACCTGGGGTGTTTCCTGGACGGTAAAATTTTAAATACGGTCAGCTTGGGTGTACCTGCCTGTGTTTTATTTATACGGCCCTCATTGTGGGTTACCTGCACTGGTTTTAATTTTTCGGCCTCAGTCTGTGGGGTACTGCACTGTGTAATTTAAAAAAAACGGGCCCCAGCTTTGGGTGACCCGGAAAAATGTAAATATTACGCCCCCAGCTCTTGGGGTGACCTGGCAGTGTTTATAATAGGCCTCAGCTCGGGGGGTGTACCTGGGTGTGATATATATATAAACCCCCCACTGTGGGGGTACCTGGCACTGGTTAAAATAAAATTTCGCCCAGTTGGGGGTGTACCGACTTTTTATATAAAATCGCCCTCAGCTCTTTGGACCTGGCACTGTGTTTATTAAATTTTGCCCTAGTTTGGGTTACCTGGGCACTTGTAATATAATTACGGCCTCAGCCTGTGGGTTCCCGGCACGTGATATATAATTACGGCCCTGTCTGTGGGTGGACCCGGCATGTGATTATAATAACCCCTCGCTTGGGGGTTTTGGCCTGGTTTTATAATAAACGGGCCTCACTCTGGGGGTAGGCACGTGATATATAATTCGGGCCCAGTCTGTGGGGGTTAATGGACTGTGTATATTTAAAAAATTTTTCGGCCCCCAGCTTGGGGGGTACCCCCGGGACTTGTTTAATTAATTAGGGGCCCCACTTGTGGTGTCCCGGGACTGTGTATATATAAAACGGGCCCAGCTTTGGGGGGGTGTACTGGACGTTATTTTATAATATACGGGCCCCCCTCTGTGGGTGTAATTGGGCCCGTGTAATATAATAAAGCCCCAGCCTTTTGGGTGTACCGGCATGTGTATATATAATATCGGCCTCACTTGTGGTACCTGGCATGTGATAATTTTTTCGGCCCCCCTCTGGGGTGTACCTGGCACTGTGATATATATATGCCCCCAGTTTTTGGGGGTACGGGACTGTGTAATTAAAACGGCCTAGCTCTGTGGTGTACCTGGCACGGTATAAATAATTGGCCCCAGCTTGTGGGGTTTTACCCGGCCTTTTGTTATTTAAAAATTCGGCCCTCAGCTTGGGGGTGTACCTGGCATGGTTTTATTAATTCGGACTAGCTCTGTGGGTGTTCTCATGTGTATATATTTAAAAAGGGGCCCCAGCTTGGGGTGACCCCACGTGTATATTTAAAAATTTCGGGCCCCCCAGCTCTGTGGTTTTACCCCGGCCTGTGTTATATATATACGCCCCCAGCTCGTGGGGGACCTGGCACGTGTATTTTTTATATACAGCCCCCAGTCTGTGGGTGTCGGCACTGTGTATATATAATACGGCCTAGCTTTGGGTGTACCTGGGACTGTGTTTAAATATATACGGGCCCCAGTCTGTGGTGACCTGGCACGGTATATTAATAAAGCCTCACTCTGTGGGTTTTACCCGGCACTGTGTATTAAATTGCCTCAGCTCTGTGGGTGTACCTGGCACTTTTTATATATATAAACGGCCCCAGCTTGTGGGGTGTACCTGGACTGTGTATAATAATATACGGCCCTAGCTCTGTGGGTGTACCTGGAACGTGTTATTAATATACGGCCCCCCAGCTTGTGGGGGTTGGCATGTGAATTATAAATACAGCCCCCAGCTCGTGGGTGTTTCCTGGGACTGGTAATATTAAAAAACGGGCCCCCAGTCGGGGGTGGGGCCGGACTGGTTATTAATATACGGCCCCCAGCTTGTGGGGGTACCTGCACGTGTTTATAAAAGGGCCCCCAGCTCGGGGGTGTCCGGCACGTTTATATAAAAACGGGCCTCACTCTGTGGTGTACCTGGCACTGGTTTATATATTTTACGCCCCAGCTCTGGGGGTGTACCTGGCACTGTTATATATAATTACACCCTCGCTCTCGGGTTTTCCTGGAAATGTTAAAATTTTTATACGGCCCCAGCTATGTGGGTGTACCTGGCACTGTTAATATAATATAGGGGCCCTCACTCTGTTGGTGTCCTCCCCTGTGTAATATAAATAAGCTCTCACTCTGGGGTGTCCCGGGCACTTTTTAAAAATAATATGGCCCCTCAGCCTGTTGGTGTACCTGCACTTGTATATATAATATAACCCCTCAGCTCTGGGGGTGTACCTGGCATGTAAAAATAACCCCTCGCTCTGTGGGTGTAGTACCGGGCCCTGTTATTTTTTTTGGGCCCTCGCTATTGGGGTACCTGGCATGTGTAATATAATATACGGCCTGCCTTTGGGTTCCCTGGCACGGGTGTATATATAATTAAGCTCTCAGCTCTTGGGGTACCTGGCCTGTGTATTTTTAAAAAACACCCCTCACTCTGGGGGTGTAGTACCGGGCACTGTGTAATATAATATAGGGTTTTTTGTGTTACTCCCGTAAAATCCTTTTCCCCCGGACGCTCGGGGGAACAGGACTGGGGGTGTAGCTACTGCCGAGGGGCTGACCTAAGTAACATAAAAAAAGGTTGCTCTCCTCCGCCGTATACACCCAGCACGGCCGCAGGCAAACCCCATTTTAGTGCAAAAAGCATAGGGGTAAAGAAAAAAATTAATGTTAACCAGGTAAATATATCCAAAGAAAATCTACTGATATAGCCCCAAACAAATAAATTAACTTAAAAAACAAAAGCCCCCGGAAATGGGGAGGGGCGTGCCCCCCAATGAGGTTGGGAAAAAAGGGATTTTAGGGTGAGTAACACAAAAACCCGATTTCCCCTTTTGTCTCTTGGGGGGCACAGGACTGTGGACCCCCAAAAGCAGCCCCTTGGGGAAAAACCAAATCCACAGTGTAAATTTATAATCAACATTGTTATATGGCGCAACCGCGCCCTGAAGAATCCTTCTCCCCAGAGGGCATCCGCAGAAGCCTGGGTAGGGACATTTAATGGGGAAAAGGGGTTGCGGACTGGCCCAGGTTTGCTGTTTTTACAAACCGTTCCACTAACCTGATGCCGAAGGAAAAAGGGGCACCCCCCCGTTGGGTGGAGGTGAGCCTTGACCCCTGCAGGACCACCGCGCCTCTGGCGGTAAGCTCCTAAAATGGCAAAAAGAATCCACCTACCCAAGGTGATTTAGAGGCACGGTCTTCCCTGCGACTTCAGGGGGGACAAAACGTGCCGTTTCTGCGAAAGGACCCCGCCCGATACATTCCCTGGTGCTCTCACCAGATCCAGGTAGGGAGACCTTCCCACTGGGCGTGGGATGGCAAATGAGGGCAAAACATGCCCCTCATTAATATGTTGAGGAAAGACTTTAGGGAAAAAAAGGTGGAGTAGGTTGAGCACCCCCTTATCTGATGGAAAAGCAATACGGAGCTCGACAAACAGTGCCGCCGCTCCCAAACCCCCCTTATGGATGTTATGGCTACCAAAAAAAACCCCCTTTCCCGGAAAGAACGACAGAGAAACCCCCTGCAAAGGTTTCAAAAGGGGACCTTCAGAATCCCCGGGCTAGATTGAGGCCCAAACCTCTAAAAGGATCTTTTAGGGAGGAATATATGGACAACCCCTGAATAAAGGGCCTAACCCGAAAATTGACCATCCTTCGCTGAAAAAGACAGACAAGGGATATCTCCGTCTAACGTTTTGGGGTAGACCTGAATTTAGGCCTGCTGGAAAAATGACAGAATGTTTGGGAAATTTAAAAACCCTAAGGGGGAAAAACCATTTTCCCCCCCAAGCAAAAAGCCCTTTCCCAATCCCGTGGTAATGTGACCCGGAGGGTTTGGGGCCTGCCATGTCGCGGCGACCTTTTTAGAGCCGCCTGGTCGGGATCCAAGTTCAACGGCCGGGCCGTCAAACACGGGGCCGCTGGTTTGGGTGGGAAAACTGGCCGGGAGAAAAGGCCCGCACGCTCTGGCAGTCGCTAGGTGGTGGGCGAGCAAACTGTCCCAGTCCGCTCCCAAAAGGCGACGCGGCCAACCCCGGGGATTAATATCGCTGGAACCCCCTCTATCCTGATCTTCTGTCACCTTGGGGAGAAGAGTTTTTGGTGGAAAAATTATGGAAGAGGAATTGATTCCAGGGTGAACCAGGGGCGTCCCCCAATTGCCGGGGATCCGGTACCGGAACGAATTTGGGCACTTGGCATTTCATCCGGAAGCCTCAGGGGCCACATCTGGGGTTCCCCCACGTCGACATACTGCTGAAATATCTGGGGATGTAGTGCCATTCCCCTGAAGCTATCCCTGACGGCTGAAAAAAATCCCTGCCCTTTTTCCTCGCCCGGAATGTGGACGCTGAAATCACAGTGATTTACCCTGCCCAGGACAAATCTGTTTTACCTGTGCTAGCCCCCCGGCTGGGGGGGCCCCCTGATGGTTTATGTATCCACCCCCTGGCTTTTTCTGACTGAATTTTGGACTGGGCGGCCGCCAGATGCTGGGAAAAAAGCCCCAGAGCCACCAAAAAAGCTGGATCTCTAAAATTTATTGGGGGATCGATCGCTTAAACCCAAATCCCTGGTGGTGGGACGAAACATGTCCCCCTCCCAGCGGGGGCATCCCTTGTGATACCCTCCCGATATTCGGAGGAAACAAAAGGCCCCGTTGAAAAGTGGAACTATCTCCCCCCAAAAAATCTGCTGACCTTCGGGGAAAACGGCACGAAGATTGAGGGAAAAAAGGCTCCCCTCCCATCTGCCAAGAGTGATGTGAGGGGGCAAGATGAAAATGGGCAAAAAGGAATCGCCCGATCGTTGCCCCCCTTCCAGGACCCCATGCAAAACCGGATGGTTGAGAATCGGTTTGTGAAGGGTCCGACCTCTTGACGGGGGACAAAGGGCCCTTGTCCTGGGAAAGGTTATAAACCCTTGCGGTGCGAAATCCACCCCCTAAGAAGGTGATCTTTCGGGGATGGCACGGGAGTGATTCCAATTCCCACCCCCCCGGCGAACAAGAGGTCTAGGGTAATGCTACCTTTCCTTGCATGTTTGGAAAGACGGCCCCTTTGATGAAAAGGGTCGTCTAGGTAAGGGAAAGTGACTACCCCCCGGGAGTGTAGAATGGATAAAAACAATAGCATGACCTTTTGTGAAACTTGGGAGTTTGGGTTTACCCAATGGAAGGCACAAACTGAAAGTGAAGTTTGCCCATGGAAACCCAAGAAAAACCCTTTTATGAGGGGGGAAAAATGGGATGTGAAAAGGCATCCGGATGTCTATTGATGTAGAAATTCCCCCTTTTTCCTGGGCAAGACCCGGAGGCTCCATTCGAAAATGTCGAATTTTGACGAAAACCATTCGTCTTTTTTAGATCCAGAATGGGGCCCTTTCGGTACCGTCCTTTTTTGGGTACATTTTAACAGATTGGAAAAAAAACCCCCGACCTTTTGACCTCTGGTACGGGCGACAAAACCCCCTGTTCGAAAGATCGCCCCCGAATTTAAGGGAGAACCCAGACTCCTCCTTGGGAAGGGCCCGGGGGAAAAAAAAAATTTTGAGAGAAGGTGGTAAATTTATCTTGTCCCCCAGGTGAAATTTTCGACCCATTTTGCTTGGTAATTATAGCCAATGGGACGAAACCGAGTAACGGCCCCCCCCCCTCTGGAAAAATCACCGGATTCTGCCTCCAGTCATTTATCCAAAAAACTTTGGGGCCTAGCCCCTTAGATTTCGGTTTTGAGCCCGCATTCCCCCAACGGTTGTTCTTGTGGGCTGCGATCTCTGGCCTGATTAGGTCACCTGACCCGCGGGAACGGGCTGTTTGCACCCCAAACCCGGGGTTTTGCGAAAGGCTCTAAAGCGAGGCTGAGGCTGCGGGGAAAGGGTTTTTTGCCCTTTCCCTTGGGGAAAAAAAGAACTCTTCCCCCTGTCGATCAGAAATAACTGTCCATTTTTTTTCCCCAAATAAACGCCCGCTTTGATAAGGCAAGGAAAATGACTTTTTTTGAAGTCGAGTCTGCTCCCAAGTCCTCACCAAAAGGGACTCCAAGGGCAATCCATTAAGCAGTAAGCTGCGAATTTCCCGCCCCATAGAACTTGATCAAAAAATACCTGCGAGAGCCATTTGATTAGATATCCCAAACCTCGGTGGACTTCCACCGGAGAGCTCTGTTCAGAGACCCCGCCCGGGGAAATGGGAGATGACCGTGTTTAAAACACCGACGAGCCACTTTCATCAGACGATCCGTTGGATCCCTTAATGAGGAACCTCAGGAAGGGAAAGAAGGTCTTAGATGCCAAACGTGACACCCGGGGATCGACCACTGGGGTTTCCGCCACTTTAAAGCAGGGCAAAAAGGGTACCTGTTTTTGAGGGGCCCTTTTTCCGAAAGCGCTTTCCGGTTTTTTTCGGTGGCGCTGCCAAATCCTCAAATCAGGAGAGCCCCAAAAACCCTATGGGTTTCTGGGTCGTTTTAAAAAACACCTTATGACCAGAGGCCAAGGGGGATTCATCGTCTTCCCCCGAGATTGTTGACGCTTCGATCAGACTGTCAATTTTTTCCGAAAGGAGCTTCCCAAAATTTAGGGGCCCCTTTTTTCGGAATCCGAATATTGTCCTTGCCCCAAAAAGGGGGGGAGAGCGAGAAGCTGAGCTGAAGGATGCCGAAGCCCTGGACGGGATAGGGGCGCGTGTGGGTTCGCTTCCCTGCTTGTGGGGAAGCCGGGCCCCTGAGGCCGGAGGGTTCCCCGAATCGCCCCGACGGGTGAAAACCCCTGTCCCCCCCCCTATCAGGAGCTTGAAAGGGACTCGATTGCTTTTGTTAAAGATGCCAAGATTGAGACAGAGACAGGGCCCTTCCGGGGGACTGCGCACTGGGTGGGTATGGGAGGGCTCCTGACCCCTTTAGAGTCACAGGTTGCAGACCCCCATTAGTCTGGGCATGCGGAAAAGGGGATTTACAGGCAAAGCATGCGGGTTTACAGCACCGTGTGAGCCTTAGTTCTTTGGACTTTCTGTTCTGTTCAGAGCCTGTGAGTGCGGGGGTATGGTAGCGGGGCGGCGAGTGGAGGGGGTGGGGGTAGCGACTTA
>JARQOD010014287.1:0-10505 GCA_033576555.1 Oophaga sylvatica
ATTTCTTCCTTAGGCCGGGATCACCTGGGACGAAGTCCCGCACTCCATGTGAAATCCCAGTTTGGGCCCCGGGCACTCGGCTGCATGTAGTGTAGTGTGACACCCAGCACCCCACTAATTGCTTACTTCTGACTATCATCAGAGCTAATAAGTAATGTATAGTGCCAAAGGAACTGATCTGCAGTACCCGGAGAGTGACCACCACACAGTAATGTTTTCTGTCTTTCTAAACATGGAGAGAATCGGGAGGAAATAGACTTTGGTTTTGTCAACAGAAGGTGTTTCAGATAGTGGCATAACGCCAATGGCGGAAGACCACATGGCCGCTATGGGGCCTGTGAGCCAGTTGGGCTTGATGCCAGCACTGTCACCTGTCCCCTGCTCATCATCACATGTTCAACATCACATGCTCAACTATATCGCATCCTGGATGCCAATACAGGTGAAAGTAATAATAAAAGAAGGGTCCATCCTCTCCCACCTCCATTATTCTGACGATCTGAGTCTAGCGCAGCAGGCGTGATGATGTCACTGCATGGTGCCCGCTGTGCCAAGCAGTGAAGACAATGATTCAGAATGCTTACTGCAGAGACGGAACCAGCGAGGGAAATGAGGAGAGATGTGTATTGTATTTATTTATTTAAATCAGTGAGTATATTGTGGTTGCCATCATAATGCATGGAGGACTATGGGGAGGTGTATTATACTATATGGAGGACTGTTATGATTCGGTAACTGAGGAGGATAATAGAGAAATAGGCTAGGCAACCAGACACCCAGAGAGGTTGGAAAACTTAGCGGATTGCAGACCCCTAAACTGACAACACAACTAGAATTGGCCGTGGGTTGTAAACTACGATGCCCTAGACGCCTTGACACAGCCAAAGAGTTAACTAAGCCTAAAGAGAGAAAGGGGAAAGCTAAACTGCCCCGGATTAGAGCCCAAAAGGAATAGATAGCCCCCAAACATATATTGCCGGTGAGACAGATGAAGTACAAAACACAGGCAGAAAATAGAGTAAGCAAATGCTGGGGCCCCAAACTGGCTAGATAGAACAGGACAGGAAAGGATACTGTCTGCAATCCCGCAAAAACCCTGAGAAAATTCCAACACGTCTGATATGCAAAAATACTGAGGCCACACGACCTCTCCCCTAAATCAGAACTCTGGTGTGTACTGGACACAAAACAACAGATACTGAAATAACAGGGAACTAGAAATACAGAAAAAAATGACATAAGTTGTGGCAAAGGAAAACAGAGTCCAGCACAGGTCCCAGCAGGGAACTTGGCTGAACTCACACCAGCAAGGCAGAGAACAGAGAAAAGCAAAAAGGGAAAAAATACCACAGATTAAAACAGACAAATAACTTATCTGAAAGGTGGAGGACAAAGCAGGGAGCAAGCAGACTTCCAGAAGGCTCAGGAAGAAAACCAAATCACTGGCAACAACTAAGGGAAGGCTGCTCACTTAAATCTCTCCAGTCTGTAACACCTGACCCCCAATCATCCTCTTCAGGTGGATTGACTTCTGTCAACCAGACCAGCTCCATTACCAGGCAACCACCAGAGGGAGCTCAAACTCAGAAGCCAGATCAAATAGTGTTCACAACAGAGGGACTATAGGGAGTACATTATACTATATGGAGGACTATAGGAAGTGCATTATACTATATGGAGGACTATGGAGAGGGCATTATACTATATGGAGGACTATGGTGGGTGCATCATACTCTTTTGGAGGACTATGGGGAGTGCACTCTAATATATGGAGGACTATGGGGAGTGTATTATACTATATTGAGGACTATGGGGTGCATTATGCTACATGGAAGGCAATGTTGGACCCATTATACTTTTATGGAGAGCTATATGGGTTTATTATATTATTTGGAGGGCTATGTAGAGGCAATTGTACTATTTGGAGTGCTATGTGTAGGCCATTATAATATTTGAAGAGCTATGTGGGAGTCATTATACTATTTGTAGGGCTATGTGTAGGCCATTATAATATTTGAAGAGCTATATGGGAGTCATTATACTATTTGGGGAGCTATGTGGTGGCCATTATACTATTTGGGGGGCAAATGTGGCAGCCTTTAAACTTTATGGAAGGCTATGTGAGGGCCATTTTTACTGTATGCAAACAATTATACAGTGTAAAGGTTTTTTGTGAGGTCCATCATACTGTGTGAAGGGTTCTGTGGGAGCCATTATACTGTTTGGAGAGGGATAGTGGGGGCTATTATACCGTGTAGATAGATGTAAAGGACCATTTTACTGTATGCAGGCCAATTATACTGCATGGAGGACTGTGTGGGGGTCACAGTTGGGGGATCATACTGTTTTGATGCCACCAATACTTTGCCGGGAGAGCTGAGGGGGGGGTGCAGTAGGGTCATCATACTGTGCGTGTGGAGGTACTGTGAAGGAATTCACTGTGGGGGTATCATAAAGAGGGTATCATCATAAGTGTTTGTGGAGCACTTTTGTTGACATTATACTTTATGTTTGCAACGAAAGGTAAATCTAGGGCTTCAGTAGGAGGAAAATTGCTTTGTAAGGGCTGATACACTCTTAATGTGACCCCACCGAATATTTTTTTTTCTTTCTAGGGGGGCAGGGAGGGGCCCAATTGGAACTTCAGCTATGGGGCCCCCATGATTTTTATGTACGCCCCTGATTGCAGACTGACAAGTGTTTTTTTATTTATCCCAAAGCTAGTGTCTCTTTGACCAGAGGTGTAATTTGAAGATCTTGGATCTGATTCCAAAATCTGTAGCAGGGGTTCGACCTATAATGTTTCTCTCATAGTTTCGGTCAAAGGGAACATTTACATGTAGATAACACAGGATCTGAATTTTCTCAATAGAGGTCTGTTATGTTTTGGTAGCTGAGGAGAGTAAGCAAAAACGGCAATACACCAGAGAGGCTGGAACCTTTTGGATTGCAGTAACCTGAACTAACCACACAACTAGAAGTAGCCGTGGAGCGTTCCTACGTTGATCCTAGACGCCTCGTCACAGCCTGAGAGATAACTACACCTAAGGCAGAAAGATGAAAGCTATCTGCCCCGGAGCAGATCCCCAAAGAAAAATAGGAAGCCCCCAAACATGTAATGGCGGTTAGACAAGAAGAAAACACGGACACAGACAGAAAATAGAATGAGCAAATGCTGGGGCCCAATCTGTCTAGACAGAAAAGTACAGGGAAGGATACTCACTGCAATCCAAAAAAAAACCCTAAAAAATAGCAACTCTACTGATTGCAAAAACACCTGAGATCACACAACCTCTACCACCTAAATCAGTTCTCTGATGTAACAAAACTAAGCCGCAGCCACTGAAAAAAAACAGGAAAAAAGCAAACTGAACAAACAACAGTGGCTCCAGACAAACTGAGAGGAGCACAAGCCCCCGGATGGGACCTGGCTGACCTCCACAGAAGTGCAGGGAACAAATGCAAAAAGCAAGCACATAAATAAAAGCAAAAAATATCTTATCTGATAGCAGAAGATGCAGGCAAGACTCAGCAAGCTTCCAATGAACCAGGAACCACAATTGAGACAAGAACAATTGATCACCGGCAACCATCATGGGAGGGAACCTCCCTTATATCAGACCAGTCCGTGATCCCAGATTGCCATTCCTCGCTGAAAGGTTCAGTACTGTCAGTAACCACCAGAGGGAGCTTCTGCTCAGAAAACCATTTTTAGCACATTCATAACAGAGGTCACCTTCTCCTCCGACCTAACAAAATGACTTTCGCACATATCTTTGATCATGCCACAATATTCTCTCTCAGAAGTCAATGACTACTACTTTACAGCTGCCACTTAATCCATATATAGTATATATTTAGAGGTTAATTGTATTTTCATATAACTTTTTATAAGAGACTGTCTTGTGAGTACATGAAGAAATACACTATCTCTGGCCATTATATGACTTGTATCCTTCACTTTCCTACTGAGGGCTCTATCTCTTGATTTGACCCTGAGCTGGTGGGAAGAGACTAATTTTTGTTATTTTTATTAATGCATGGTACAACATACAGAGAGGGATTCTTGCTCCCTTTCTTCAATTAGCAGACAAAGAGAAGCAGCAGAGATAGAAAGGACATTATACAGCAGTACTGAGTAGTGTAGATGTGAATCTAAACCCGGCATGAGGTAAATGACTTGTTAGAAAGCTCACCGCAATCTTTGGCTTCAGCAAGATAGCTGCCTCCGTAATCTTGTACAGAAATGTAAAAAAAAAAATCTACAATCAGAAAATAAAATCAGTTTTAAAAAATATGGTTGTTTGTTTATTAACTATAGCAAATAGTTTATTACTTATTCAAATATTTTATACAAATGGATATAAAAAATGTTATTTTTTTCTCCTGCGTTTACATACAATTCCATCTATCTGGATCTTAGAAATCTAGCCAATGTATGTGTGAACCCTCATGTGTGGAAGGTTGTGATATTTATAATATTATAGATATATTAAAAGAGGTTTAGTCTGCGTTCACACAAAGCGGTCACACTGCACCTTTTAAACCGCAGTTCAGTGCTGACATCTTTCCACTGTTTCCCTGCGCACTCACATTATCTTGCAGAGAAACAACTGTAAAACTATGTGCGGTTCATCAAAGAACTGGAAATGCCTGTGTGTTACATTAGGGATTCTTCATACGTAAGTGATTTTTCTCGTACGCAAAAAAAAAAAATTGTCCAAGTGTCATCAGTGTTTTGGATCAGAGGTTCATCAGAGTTTCGTCAGTGTCAGTTTTTTACATCAGTGTTTTAGTTAGAATTTTATCAGCTTTTCTCAGATGAAAAAAAAAACTGATGAAGGTTTCTCAAGCTTCTCCTATCAAACAGTATGTGAAAAATGGACGGCACAGGATGGAATCTAAGCTGTCCAATTTTTTCACGAACCTATAGACTTGCATTGACGAGTGGGATCCAACACTCGGATCAATATTGGACAGTATCCATGCTTTTGTGCAGACCACTCTTCTGGGGTAAAATCAGACATGCGAACCATTCTGTAGACTATTATACTGTAGATATGAGGGCTATCTGTTGAAGACATGGATAGTACTGGTGCAAGAAAAACTGATGTCTGAATGCGCTCTGATACTGTGTCATACACATTTTTTGGTGAGGCTACCAGCTGGATCGGGCAGTTACAATGGTGTCCTCATGGGCATAACAATCGTGATCACAGAGGTCCATGACCAGACCTGTGTGGGTGAGGTCCTGCTGACAGCAGCGCAAACTTCAACTGGATGTGCATCCTCAAATGCACTGTCAGCTGAAGTGTACTGTGGTGCAGCGACTTGCTGGGTATTTTTTCCTATACATTAAAAAACAGCTGAGGAACATTTATACCAGGATGGGAGATACATATATATATACCCGGATAAGGTACATACAGTATATTACCAGGATGGGGCATAAGAGAAGGGACTTCCCCAGGAAGGGGAACATTTATACCAGGATGGGAGATATATATATACCAGGATAAGGGACATATATACCAGGATGGGGCCCAGGAGAAGGGACATATATATACCAGGACTGGGCCAGGAAGGGGACCATTTATATCAGGATGGGGGATATATATACCAGGATAAGGGACATATATAACAGGATGGGGAAATATATATTATACCAGGAAAAGGGACATATATATACCCAGGATGGGGCGCAGGAGAAGGGACATATATACCAGGACTGGGCACAGGAAGGGGAACATTCATACCAGGATAGGGATATATATACCAGGATAAGGGACATATATACCAGTATGGGGGATATATTCTACCAGGAAAAGGGACTATATACCAGGATGGGACCCAGGAAGGGGAACATTCATACCAGGATGGGGGATATATATATCAGGATAAGGGACATATATACCAGATGGATGGGGATATATACACCAGGATAAGCGACATATATACCAGGATGGGGGACACATATACCAGGATAAGGGACATATATACCAGGATGGGGGATATATATACCAGGAAGGGGAATAATATACCAGGAAAAGGAACATATATTACCAGGATGGGGCCCAGGAGAAGGGACATATATACCAGGACTGGGCCCAGAAGGGGAACTGTTATTATTTACGGTAGCTGAGGAGTGCAGGTAAAAAAGGAAATACACCAGAGCAGTTTGGAATCTATGAGATTGCAGTACCCTGACTAACCACCACAACTAGAGGCAGCCGTGGAGCGTTCCTACGATGGTCCTAGACGCCTCGTCACAGCCTGAGAAACTAACAACACCTAAAGATAGAAATAGGAAAGCTATCTGCCCCGGAGCAGAACCCCAAAGAATAATAGAAAGCCCCCAAACATGTAATGGCGGTTAAGACAAGAGGAAATACTGACACAGAAAGAAAATAGATATGAGCAAACGCTGGGGCCCAAACTATCTAAATAGAAAAGGACGGAAGGGTACTTACTGCAACCCAGAAAACCCTGAAAAACACCAACTCTACTAATTTCAAATCACCTGAGATCACACGACCTCTACCACCTAAATTAGTTCTCTGGGTGTAACAAAAACAGCAGCCACTGAAAAAACTGCAAAAAAGCAAAAGTACAAAACACAGTGGCTGGACTAAACTGAGAGGGCAAAACCCCCGGAGGGGACCCAGAAGGCCCCCACAGAAGTGCAGGACAAAATGCAAAAATATAGCAAAAACACAAAATAGAAATTGTCTTATCTGATAGCAGGAGATGCAGACACGACACAGCAGGCTACAAGGGAAACTGGAAAGAAGGATTCAGACCAGAACAATTGATCACCGGCAACCCTGATGGGAAAATGATTCCCTTAAATAAGACCAATCAGTAACACCTGATTCCCAATCCTCACTAGTACCCGCTTGTAACCACCAGAGGGAGCCTCTGCTCAGAACTCATCTCAAACCCATTCACAACAGTACCCCCCCCTTGAGGAGGGGGTCACCGAACCCTCATTTGAGCAACCAGGTCGGTCAGGATGAGTTCTATGATACGCACGGATAAGTCTCCTAGCATGGATGTCCGAAGCAAACACCCAAGAATTATCTTCCTGACCATAACCTCTCCATTAACCAAATACTGGAGTCTTCGTCTAGAAAAACGAGAATCCATATTTTCTCAACCACATACTCCAGATTGCCCTCAACCAAAACAGGGTCAGGAAGGCACAGCAGCAGGAACCACTGGCTCAACAAACCTCTTCAACAAGGACTTGTGGAACACGTTATGGTCTTAAATGTCCCTGGAAGAAGCAAACGAAAAGAAACAGGATTAATAATCTCCATGATCTTATAAGGTCCAATGAACCTAGGCTTAAATTTAGGAGATGCTACTCTCATAGGAATATTCTTTGAGGACAACCAGACCAAGTCCCCCACTTTAAACACGAGGACCATCAGTCCTATGCCGGTTAGCAAACCGCTGGGCCTTCTCCTGAGAGAGGGACAACCTCTCCACTACCTGGTCCAAATCTGCTGCATACGCTCAACAACAGAGTCAACACCTGGACAGACAGAAGCCCTCCGTCTGTCCTGAAGAAAATCGAGGGTGAAACCCAGAATTACAGAAAAAACGGAGACATCAAAGTGGCAGAGCTAGCCCTATTATTAAGAGCAAACTCAGCCAAAGGCAAAAAAGAGACCCAGTCATCCTGATCAGCAGACACAAAAGCATCTTAGATAAGTCTCCAATGTCTGGTTTGTTCTCTCAGTTTGACCATTGGTCTGAGGATGAAATGCCGAGGAGAAAGACAATTGAACACCCAGTTTAGAACAAAAAGTCCTCCAAAATCTGGAAACAAACTGGACTCTCCTCTGTCAGACACAATGTTCTCAGGAATGCGTGTAAACGAACCACGTGCTGAGGAACAACGGCACCAATTCAGAGGAGGAAGGCAACTTAGGTAATGGCACAAGATGTATCATTTTGGAAAACCTATCACAAATTACCCAGATGGTGTCATTCTCTGAGAAACAGGAAGATCGGAAATGAAATCCATAGAGATATGGGTCCATGGTCTCTTGGCACAGGCAATGGCATCAACAAACCACTAGAGCGAGAGCAAGGCTTTGGAGCGAGAGCAAGTCCCGCAGGGACTGCACAAATTCCCTGACATCGCGAGACAAGGTAGGCCACCAAAAGGACCGACTAACCAAGTCTCTGGTACCAAAAATTCCGGGATGCCCAGCCAATGCGGAACAATGAATCTCAGACATCACACTCTTTTTCCATTGGTCGGGACAAACAATTTCCAACAGGGCAGCGCTGGGCCTATCCTCCTGACACCCCTCCAGAGCAAGTCTCAAATTAGCGAGATGGCGGAAAGAAACTACACCCTCCTTCAAAATAACAGAGGGGATCAGATAGCCATGTCAGGAGAGTCCGCAAGGAAACTCCTCGAGAGGGCATCGCCTTAAACATTCTTAGTGCCAGGAAGAAAGGAAACCACAAAATTAAAACGTGTGAAAAACAAGGCCCACCTGGCCTGTCTAGGATTGAGTCGCTTGGCAGATTCCAGATAGACCAGATTCTTATGGTCCGTAAGGACCACCACCTGATGTTTGGCTCTCCAGCCAATGTCTCCACTCTTCAAAAGCCCACTTCATGGCCATAACTCCCGATTACCCCACGTCATAATTACGTTCATAGGAGAAAATTTTCGAGAGAAAAAGGCACAAGGGTTACTTTTAGAGGTCTCTGGATCTTTTTGGGACAAAACGGCACCTGCCCCAATTTCAGAGGCATCAACCTCCACCTGAAATGGCAGAGAAAACATCAGGCTGCCGTAGAACAGGAGCAGAAGTGAATCTCTGCTTTAAGTTCCTGAAACGCAGAGACTGCCTCAGGAGGCCAATTCACCACATCAGAACCCTTTCTGGTCAAATCAGTTAATGGTTTAACAATAACAGAGAAATTACCAATAAATTTACGATAAAAATTGGCAAAACCCAAAAATCTTGAAGAGCCTTTAATGAAGTAGGTTGGACCCAATCACAGATGGCCTGAACCTTGACCGGGTCCATTTCAATAACAGATGGGGACAAAATGAATCCCAGAAATGAGATCTTCTGTACGCCAAAAAGACAACTTTGATCCCTCACATACAGAGCATTCTCTCTCAAAATCTGGAATACAGTTCGAACATGTTTCACATGAGAGTCCCAGTCATTAGAAAAAATCAAGATATCATCCAAATAAAAAATCAGAACTTGTCCACAAAATCCCTGAAAAAGCATTCATGAAGGACTGGAAAACGGAAAGGGGGATTAGTGGGGGCCCAAAAGGGGATCACAAAGGGCTCAAAAAGCCCTTTAGGGGGTTTAAATGCGTCTTCCATTTATCCCCCCGCTTTTGCGAATAAAAGGGGTTTACGCCCCCCTGGGCAAACTTGGGAAAACCCAAAAAGCCGTTTTTCCCCCCCTGGGAAAAAGGGCGAAAAAAAGGGAACGGGTATTTAAAATTTTTACAGTAAAATTGTTCAAAGACATAACAATAACCCCCTTAATGAACCCTCCCTTTTTTTTTCCCCAAAAAAAAAAACCGGCACCCCCCGGGGGAAGAGGGTGGTTGATATGAACCCCTTTCCCAAAGATTTTTATATAAGACCCCAAGCGCTGTTCAGGTAAGACAAGTTAAAAAGGCGAAACCCTTTGGGGAAATTTCTACCGGGAAAATTTTTAGCCATACCCCATGGGGGGGGGAAGGGTCAGATTTACTTTCGCTAAACAAACCCAAAAAAACAAAAAAAAATCAGGAAAACCCCAGCCTTGGGGGGGGGGCAGAAAAAAAAAAGGGGTTTGGGATTAAAAATTTGGGACCCCCAAAGGTTACAAACAGTTTTCCCCCCCAAAACGGGTTATAACGAACCCCAAAGGGGGAAAACCCGCCGAAAAGTCATGCGTTTTTAAGAACCAAAAAATTTTTCAGCATCCTGGGATAGGTTCAACCCCTTTTCACCTGGTAAAAAACGGGGGGTTTTTTTTAAAACCCAAAAGGGGGAGAATCGACCCCCCGTGGGGGGTTTGACCCTTTTGTGGGGGGATAAAGGGGAAACCCCAACGTTTAGCAAAAATAATCCATCAGGAAAAAACTGCTCCAAAAAACGAAAGCCGAGCAAAAAAAGGGACAGAGAGAATAAGAGTGCATTAAAAAAAACCCTTTGTCTGAACCCTCCCAAAACAAATTTAGCGTGCAAAACGTCTTCCCCCTTAGGGGAGACGAAAAAAGGATGGAAAGGGATCACCCCAGTAAAAAAAACCCCTTTTGCTTTTTGAAAATATGACGCGTGCCCCCGAACCCTCCATAATGCATGGGGTCACAGCGGTCACCAAAGGGAACACCACTCCCCTCTTCTCCGCTACGCAACGTCTGTCAATTTTAATCGGGTAATGGCATAGAATCTTTTTGGGGGGGGGGCAGGGAAACCCCCCATAACTCCTTTTTCATTTTCCCACCGACCCCCCGGGGAAAAA
>JARQOD010014288.1:0-10497 GCA_033576555.1 Oophaga sylvatica
TTTGATAAAGCCTCAGGATATTCTGGCTACTTTGCAATCCATACCGGAGGATGAATCGGAATCCGAATTGCAGGAACATGTATTTGATTCTGACAGTGATGAAGATTTCATTCCTCAGAACATATCAAGTGAATCTGAAGACTCAGAAGGAACAAATCCAGAAGGTAAGTAGTTATGTGTATTTATTTGTTCTTCCACACACTGAGTTAGGGCCTGTGCACACTAGCAGAATTCTGGCTGAATAGCCATCTGGATATTCTTGCCGCAATACAGGCCGTACCTGCCCGCTCATGCCTGAAGCTCCGCTCCGAACCCCGGGCTGGAGCCGCTGTCAGGGACAGAGCAGTGCTTGCTTACGCGCGAGCACTGCTCCGTCCCAGACAGCGGCTCCAGCCCAGGGTTCGGAGCGGAGGTTCAGGTATGAAACTCCGCTCTGTACCTGAGCGGGCAGGTACGGGCCGGATTGTGGTGAGAATATCCGGTCGGATATTCCGCCGCTAATCCAGCCAGTGTGCACGGACCCTTACAAAACAAAAATTCTAAATATTCATCAACTTTTTTCCAGATATTCCAAGCACATCAACTGGGGATCGGGCTCATGCAGTTATGTTGCCTCGTGACCATCCTCCTGGTCATGGACAGAAAAAATCAGCAAAACGTCCCAGATATGAAAGAACAACAGATAACGATGGCGGCGAAGGTAATGCAACAACAAACACCAGAGAAGGCGAATCTGAAGGAATACTAGTTTCAGCGGATGGTATTCAATGGAAACCTGTTGAAATTGGAGAACACTTGCCTGGTAGGCGTGACAGCCAAAATATTCTTCGAGAAGCACCTGGCCCTACAGGATACGCCAGAAGAAATATCATTATCGATAGTCCTTTGAGCGCATGGCGTTTATTTTTTGATGCATATATATTGACACATATAAAGAACTGTACGCTTGCAGAAGCATGCAGGAACAATAATTTACAGTTTACTCTATCTGATGAGGAGCTAGATGCATTCATTGCGATATTCTATGCTCGTGGAATATCTGGCACGAACCGTCACTCGATTAGCAGTATTTGGTGTAATGACTGGGGAATACCGTTTTGCAAAGCGACAATGTCTAGGGACCGCTTTGTTGAAATTATGAGGTTTCTCAGATTTGATGAGAAATCTACTCGATCGGAGAGACTGCAAACGGACAAGTTTGCTCTATTTTCTACTGTGTGGGACAGGTTTATTGAAAATTGTATTGCGTGTTACAAACCTGGCCCATACATAATGGTGGATGAGCAACTTTTCCCAAGCAAAACTAGGTGTCCATTCACGCAGTACATGCCTTCCAAACCAGAAAAATATGGCCACAAATATTGGCTAGCTGTTGATAAGGAGAGCAAATATCTGGCAAATGGCTTCCCTTATCTAGGCAAAGATGACACACGCCGTGCTGAGGACCGTTTAGCTGACCATGTGGTAATGAAGTTATTGGACCCGTTTTTGAAAAAAGGTCGCAATGTTACAACCGATAATTATTTTACTTCAGTAAAATTAGCTAAACAGCTAAAAAGCAAAGGAACAACCATCGTGGGAACACTGAACAAGATAAGGCGAGAAGTGCCTAAAGAAATAAAATCCATGAAAGAGGAATTGTACAACACTAAAGTGTTTAGAAATGAAGACAATTTTACACTTACAGTATATCAAGGAAAGCCCAACAAAAATGTTGTCATTTTGAGTTCCGTCCATCCAGATGTTGTTGTTGCGTCTGATTCTGCTAAAAAAAACTCCAGAAACGGTAAAGTTTTACAATGAAACAAAATATGGAGTAGATGTAGTGGATGAGATGGCACGAGAATATACCACACGAACATGCACAAGGAGATGGCCTGTTCATGCATTTGAAAATGCCTTAGACTTTGCGGGTATAAATGCATGGATAATATTCAATGAGATAACCCACCAAAAAATGTCACGCAAGGCATTTTTGCAAACGCTTGTGAAGAGTTGAGTGGTTCTTATGTCACAGATAGGGAAAAGGGTTCCACGTCCCAAGTTTCTACATGCTCAGAAGTGATGGTTCAAACAAAATTTTGCCAGATCAAAGAAAAGTGCAAGAAAAATAGATCTGTCGGCAATTGTAAGACTTGTGGTAAGTCTTTGTGTGGGCAATGTACTGCCATAAATCAAAGGCAATGCCTAAAATGCGAAACACCAAATGTTTAGAAGGTGAATTCTGCGCCATATTTTCATTTTTATGCTCCTCCACCTACATTTTCTCTGCTTTTTGTTCTTCAGTTGTTGTTTATATGTGTGCACTTGAATAAAAAAAAATGTTTGAAAAACGTCTATTATAATTATTGTTATTTTCTGTAGAAAAATAAGAAAAGCAGAAAAAAAACAATCAAAAGCATTACTGTTGGATCTCACAATAATAATACATTACAAAAAATATAATTATTAATAAATAACCACAAATGAAACTCTAAAAATAAACGAAAACAAGCAAGGAGTCAAAATGACTCCTTTCAGTAGTTCTAGGCGGGGTCACGAGTCCAGTAGTCCTAGTGTTAATCTAAGGACTATAACTTTACACAAGGCTCATGACTACAAACAAGGTTCATAGCTTAATTCAAGGAAAATGACTTCATCCAAAGCTTATGACTTCTTTAAAGGTGCATGACTTCATCCGAGTCTTATAACTTTACAAAAGGCTCATAACTTCATCCAAGGTTCATGAATTCATACAAGGCCCATGGTTTCATCCAAAGCCCAAAATTTCATCCAAGGCTCGTGACTTTATGCACTTTAAATAATATAAATTGCTTTAATTTTTAAATGCGATTTGTAAAAGTAATTCATATAATGTTTTTATATGCTTTGGTTCTGGATTAAGTACTTCACCATGTGACCCATATGTACTTTGGTGTTTTTGATGTGATAAATAATTAGAAGCAACCCACAGTTTTGTATTTCATAGTAAAAGGTGTGGGATTTCATAAAGTAGCCAGTAACCAACTGTTCTCCCTATTTCATCCTGTCATGACCCAGGACGGGGTTTGGTCTTTGTCCCATCCTGGTCAGACTGGGGTTAATGGTTTCAGCCTCTCTCTGGCAGAAGGCGGCTATTTAGTTGCCAATTGACCTAGGTCTGGTGTCAGTTATACTCCTGCCCTCGGCTGAGTTAGTTGACCTCCTGTGTGCCTGTGCCTTGTGCCTGATCTTGTTGCTTGTTTGGTTTTGACCCGGTCCGTCTCTTCGTTGTGAGCTTGTCTACTGTCTTGGTACTGTGTATTTGCCCGTTCTTGTTTTCTGATCCCTTGGCTACGTTCTGGTTATTCTCTGCCTGCTCCTCTTGTACTGCGTTGCTCCCTCTGTGTATGACCTAGCTATCCTGACTATCCGTTTTGTCTATGCCCCTTGGTAACTCTGTCCCGTAGTTACCCTTCTAGGAGTTTTCCTTCTGCTCATAGCTCTCTGGAGCTTAGTCCACGCCCACCAGCAGTCACGTGTTTAAGGTCCTCTGGCCTGAAGCATTCTCTGTCTGATACTGACTTCACTGAGAGACCTGTGGCCGGCGCCGCCCCTTGGCAGTCACGTGCTTAGAGTCCTGTTAGTCTGAAGCACGCATCTTCACCGCTACTGCCTCGCTCCACAGGTATCTTTGAGTGCAGTCTGTCTTATTCAGGACACACGCACTGGCTCAGTGAGCAAGTGCAGTGCGGTGTTCGTGATATTATAACTGACCGCTACCTTTTTTTTTTTTCCCTCCTGTGTGTGTGTGTTATGGATCCTATGTATGCCCTTTCTGAGCAGGTAAAGCACCTGACTCAGATGTCTCAGAAACTGAATGAGGAACAGCGAGTTCTGGCTCAGTCTCAGAAGCTGATGGCTGACACTGTGCAGGGGGCTTTATCATCTGGTGCTCATGGGACAGGGGTTCAAGATGTTACATTAGTTTCCCCAGAGCCCCCGGTTAAATTACCAGATACCTTTTCCGGAGATAGAAAGAAATTTAAAGTTTTCAAAGAGGGCTGTAAGCTTTCTTTTTCTTAAGACCGCACTCTTCTGGGGATGAAAGTCAGAGGGTGGGGGTCATTATGTCTCTGTTAAGGGGAGCCCCCCAGGCTTGGGCTTTTTCCCTTCCTACCACTGCCCCTGAGAGAATGACTGTGGATGCATTTTTTGAGGCCCTGGGGCATATTTATGATGAGCCTGATCGAGTGCTGATGGCTGAGGACATGGTGATGAGTGTATGTCAGGGGAAGCACTCAGCCGAGTGGTTTTGCTCAGAGTTCAGACGCTGGGCTGCTGAGGTCTGTTGGGATGATGCCGCCCTCCGGGGCTTGTTCCGTAGAGGCCTGTCTGAACGTCTGAAAGATGCCTTGGCACTCCACCCTCCGCCTGATGCTCTGGAGGACGCCATGACGTAGGCCGTCCGAATGGATCGCAGGCTGCGGGCGAGAGGTGTGATGCAGGCTGAGACACCATTTTTCTCCAGTGGAAGGGGAGCCAGTCCTGTATTGGAGTCCATGGAGATGGGAGCCATCGACCTCAAAGAGAAAGAAAGGAGACGGAGGCGTTTAGAAAAGCTGTGTTTTTACTGCGGTGATCCTGGACATTGGAAAAGTAACTGTCCCTCCTGCCCACCGACTAACAAGCGACTGAGTCTGGGTGATCATCGTGGAGGTCACTCAGACTCTCAGGTACCCTTTCCTTCATTTTCTAAGATACTGTTAAAGGTGGAACTTGGTGTGAAGAACTGCTTTTTCCTTACTTCAGCTTTTGTGGACTCTGGGTCATCCTTGAACCTGATTGACTCTAAGCTGGTGGCCAGCTGTAGATTAAGGACAGTTAGGTTGGAGACTCCTATAAAAATAATGGCCATTGATTCTACACCTCTCACCAAGGACGGTGTCCATTTTGTTTCTGAAGAATTCACCCTCAGGGTGGGGGCCCTTCACCAGGAGCGTATGTCATGTTTTGTTTTGGATAACCTCTCTGCTGGCCTGGTGTTAGGGTTTCCCTGGTTGCAACGGCATAACCCGATTATTGACTGGGATTCCCGTGATATTGTTAAATGGGGATCTAATTGTTCTGAAAGATGTCTTGCTACTGTGTCTGTGTCGTCCGTTGGTCTGGAAGGTATTCCGGAGTACCTGAAGGACTATGCGGACATTTTCTCTGAAAAAGAGGCTGAAGTTTTACCACCACACCGCCCATTTGATTGTGCCATTGACCTGGTTCCAGGTACTAAATTGCCCAAGGCCCGCTTGTATAACCTCTCGGGTCCCGAGCGGGTTGCTATAAAAGAATACATTTACGAGAGCCTTCGTAAGGGACACATTCGTCCTTCTGTTTCCCCCATGGCGGCGGGGTTCTTTTTCGTTAAGAAAAAAGACGGTGGTTTGCGCCCATGCCTCGATTTTCGAGAGTTAAATAAGATAACTGTGAGAAATACTTACCCCCTCCCACTTATTCCTGATTTGTACAACCAGTTGTCTGGGGCTAAGTGGTTTTCGAAATTGGATCTGCGGGGGGCATATAACCTTATCCGGGTCCGGGAGGGAGATGAGTGGAAGACTGCTTTTCTCACTACTGAAGGGTTGTTTGAAAACTTGGTCATGCCTTTCGGTCTGACCAACGCACCAGCAGTCTTCCAAAATTTTATTAATCATGTGTTCTCTGACTTTATTGGGCGTTTTATGGTTGTGTATTTGGATGACATTCTTATCTACTCGCCTGATAAACAAACTCACATTGATCATCTTCGGGCAGTTCTCCAAAGGCTCCGGGAGAACTGTCTCTTTGCTAAGCTAGAGAAATGTTCATTCTTCGTTCAGGAACTGTCTTTTCTGGGGTTCATTGTGTCTGCTGAGGGGTATCGCATGGATCCTAATAAGGTGCAGGCCATTGTTGATTGGGTACAACCTCGTGATTTGAAGGCTCTGCAGCGTTTCTTAGGATTCGCAAATTACTATCGCAAGTTTATAAGGGGGTTCTCGCAGGTAATTAAACCTCTCACAGATCTGACTCAAAAGGGGGCTGATGTCAAGAATTGGTCAGCCGCAGTGGTGGCGGCGTTTCAGTTCTTAAAAAAATGTTTCATGTCTGCTCCGGTTCTTATTCAACCGGACCCGTCTGAACCATTTATTGTTGAGGTGGACGCCTCGGAGGTGGGGGTTGGGGCGGTGTTGTCCCAGGGACCCGCCACTTTGACTAATTTGAGACCCTGTGCCTTTTTCTCTAAGAAATTCTCTCCTGCGGAGAGAAACTATGATGTTGGGAATCGAGAACTTCTGGCCGTGAAGTTGGCTTTTGAAGAATGGAGGCATTTTTTGGAGGGTGCTGTCCATCCTATTACTGTGGTTACGGACCACAAGAACCTAGCTTACATTGAGTCTGCTAAAAGGTTGACTCCTAGACAAGCAAGATGGTCGCTTTTTTGTTCCCGATTCCAGTTCTGCCATCACTTTTCGGCCAGGATCCAAAAATGTCAAGGCTGATGCCTTGTCACGCAGTCTGGATCCGGTGTCTCCCCCCGAACCTCCATCCTCCATTCTTCAGCCTGGGGTGGTGGTGGCAGTTGTTTCTGCTGGGTTGGAGCAGGAGATTCGGGAAGCTCAGTCTCTTGCCCCTCCAGCTAAGCCAGTGGATAAACTTTTTGTACCAGTTCAATTTCGTCTCAGGATCCTTCGGGAATTCCACGACTCAGTTCTGGGTGGACATCCTGGGATCTCGGCTACCCGGAGGGCCATCGCTAGGATATTCTGGTGGTCTTCTTTAGCCTCTGATGTTGGGGAATTTGTGTCTGCTTGTGGGGTATGTGCCCGTGCGAAACCCCCCCATAACCGGCCGGCCGGGGAATTGGTGCCACTGCCAATTCCTGATGGACCATGGACCCGTTTGTCCATGGATTTTATCACCAACCTTCCTCCTTCCAAGGGTAACACCGTCATTTGGGTAGTGGTGGACAGGTTTAGTAAACAGGCACATTTTGTACCCTTGGCGGCTTTACCTAATGCGGAAACGTTGTCCAGATTGTTTGTTGAGCATGTGGTGCGGTTGCATGGGGTACCCTTGAATGTGGTGTCTGATAGGGGGGTACAATTTGTTTCCAGATTTTGGAGGACATTTCGTAAGAGGTTGGGTATTGGTCTGTCTTTTTCATCCGCTTATCATCCAGAGACTAATGGGCAGACTGAGCGGACCAATCAGTCTCTAGAGCAAATCCTGCATTGCCTAACCTCAGCCCGACAGGATGATTGGTGTACTGCGTTACCTTTGGCTGAGTTTGCATTTAACAACCGCATTAATCAGTCTACGGGCACATCTCCCTTTTTCTGCAATTACGGGTTTCATCCACATTTTGGGGAGTTCTCCCGTTTGGACTCTGGGTGTCCTGGGGCAGATGGGACAATCCAGCGGTTGGGGGAGTTATGGCAGGAGGTCCAAAGGAACATTACGAAGGCTCAGTCTAAATATAAGTTTTTTGCTGACAAAAAAAGGTCTGTGGGGCCGGTGTTCCAGGTTGGGGATAAGGTATGGTTATCTACTAGGAATATAAGGCTCAAGGTCCCCTCTGCGAAACTTGGACCTAAATTTATTGGTCCTTATGAAATTACGGAAGCAGTTAACCCGGTGGCATTTCGGTTGCGTCTCCCTCCGTCTCTACGGATTCCCAACGTTTTCCATAGGGCCCTTTTGAAACCTGTGGGGTCCTGTAGGGAAGGACCGTTGTCTTCCCCACCACCGGTTTTGGTAGACGGGCAGTCTGAGTACGAGGTGGAACGAATTCTTGACTCTAGGTTTGTCCGTCGTGCTCTTCAGTATCTTATACATTGGAAAGGCTATGGTCCAGAGGACCGGTCGTGGGTTCCTGCCCGATCTGTTCATGCGGATCAGTTGGTCCGGGCCTTTCATGCCAGGTGTCCTGAGAAACCCGGGGTCCGGTGGCCCCCCGTTGAGAGGGGGGTACTGTCATGACCCAGGACGGGGTTTGGTATTTGTCCCGTCCTGGCCAGACTGGGGTTAATGGTTTAAGCCTCTCTCTGGCAGAAGGCGGCTATTTAGTTGCCAATTGACCTAGGTCTGGTGTCAGTTATACTCCTGCACTCGGCTGAGTTAGTTGACCTCCTGTGTGCCTTGTGCCTGATCTTGTTGCTTGTTTGGTTTTGACCCGGTCCGTCTCTTCGTTGTGAGCTTGTCTACTGTCTTGGTACTGTGTATTTGCCCGTTCTGGTTTTCTGATCCCTTGGCTACGTTCTGGTTATTCTCTGCCTGCTCCTCTTGTACTGTGTTGCTCCCTCTGTGTATGACCTAGCTATCCTGACTATCCGTTTTGTCTATGCCCCTTGGTAACTCTGTCCCGTAGTTACCCTTCTAGGAGTTTTCCTTCTGCTCATAGCTCTCTGGAGCTTAGGCCACGCCCACCAGCAGTCACGTGTTTAAGGTCCTCTGGCCTGAAGCATTCTCTGTCTGATACTGCCTTCTCTGAGAGACCTGTGGCCGGCGCCGCCCCTTGGCAGTCACGTGCTTAGGGTCCTGTTAGTCTGAAGCACGCATCTTCACCGCTACTGCCTCGCTCCACAGGTATCTTTGAGTGCAGTCTGTCTTATTCAGGACACGCGCACTGGCTCAGTGAGCAAGTGCAGTGCGGTGTTCGTGATACATCCTTTGAGAGTTGCCTAGGGAGCAACATCATAGTATTAGTGCCAAACCCTCAGGCTCACATGAAATCCAATTATCCAGTGGTAAAAAAATTTATCTGTAAAAGTATATATTCATAAACAATGTATTTATTTATTGAACAGTAACTTTGAAAGTGGATTCTCATTCCTCCATACAAATGGACATTTATGTTTTAGATGTTTTTGTTTATCACTAGATGATTGCATTAATTGTGACCTGAGGTTTGAACTAATACTATGATGTTTATCCTTAGATAATTCTTGGCAAATAAAATATGGAGAACACATGCATCTACTTTCAATTTAAAAAAACATATAGTTTCATTTCGTGAAAACTTGTGGCCATATATTTGTGAACAAAAAGGCTGCAGAAAAACTTTTGTAAAGAAGCATGTCTGGACAGACTTGTCAATATTCACTACCCAGAAAAGCAAAAAAATGATAAAACCACCATAAAACCTTTTAGACACCAAGTACGTTCCATGTGATGATTCCTACATTTCCAGGAAATATTCAAGGATTATATAATTTTGGGAATATGTGTTAAGTCCTTCTGAGTTGCTAGTCAGGGGAACTTCTAGTTATCTAGTTGCCATCTGAACGCTGGAGAAAGTTATTAGCAATATTTTGCACAAGTGGAATTTGACTTGTTTGATTCCTAACATACCCAATACTGGGATCCTAGACCTATATGATGGACATTTTAGGTCATTTCTTTAAGTGAAAAATCTGCAATCTGAATACAGATTTCTTTGTATTTTGCTCTGTGCAAATTAAGCAAATGGCTGCCTTCTTCCTGAGCAGTTGAAGGCCAGCAAAAGGTTGGAAAGGGTAAGAAAAACATTATCATTAGAAATGAAGGGATCTGGCAAAATTCGAATTCAACAAATCGAGCAGATTTGCCCAGGAAATTTGATTCTTCTTACACGTTCACAGCATATTAAAACTAAGATATAAAGAAACATACTTGCTTCAGAGCTTGCTCTCCGCACACCTTGGCTTCTCCCTGCCCGCTGTCCAGTCCTCTGTGCCTCTGTGGCACTGCAACCCTGGCCTGGTGTTCACTCTTAGCAAGGGACACTAGCAGGCTCCATAGTTCACAGCACATGCTCCATGGCTGGAAGCCCCACCATTAAGTGAACATCCAGCCTGAGATGCAGCGCAACAGAGGCGTGGAGGACCGGACAGCGGTTAGGGAGCTTCAGAGGTAGGCAAAGAGATGAGTGGTGGGGTGAGCATTAGTTTTTCCTTTTTTCATCTTATAGCTTATTAAGCTATGAGGTCTGGGGAGAATAAAATTTCCAGGGCAAATTTGCACGATTTATTGAATTTGATTTTGTCATATTTGCTCATCTCTAATAATAATTGATTAAAACGATCTGGGGATGAAAGCCTGCGGTCCAAGAATATTGTCATGTATTAACACTTACCAGGTCAGAAACTTGGATAATTACTGCTCCGGGTCAAAACCATTTATCTTACACATGTACATAATCTTAAAAAAATAAAATAACCTTTAGAAATACAGTATGTCTCCTTAATGTCCCCAACAATAATTATCTGTAATAAAAAGGACTTTTCATTTAACATACAATTCTCACTAATGCACATTCAACCTGATGTGATAATCACATATTGAGGCTTTTCCTTTCCTGCATTTCTACTCTGATCTTTCCTGCTTTAAAAATTTCCCTATATCTGAATTATGCTTCTTTTTTCTTCTACTCTACGACTAGAATTTGACCTTTTTCTGCAATGAGAAAGAAACCCCGAGGCAAAATAAATGAACCACAGTAAAATCTGATAGATTGCTGAATTT
>JARQOD010014289.1:0-10462 GCA_033576555.1 Oophaga sylvatica
TTTTTTTTTTTTTTGGGAATTTTGGGAGACCTCAATGGGGCCCATCATACACTGGGTACAATAGGGACCCAATTATAGGGAAAAACTCAAGGGGGCCCCTTTTTTAAAGATGGAGCATCATTTGGGGCCCACTATAAAAGGAGCACTTATAGGGTCCATTCTATATATGGAGCATTATCGGGGGCCCCATTATAATGGAGCATTATATGGGCCCATCATACACTGGAGCATCATATATGGGAACCAATATATGGAACATCATATGGGGGCCCATATACATGGAGCACATTTGGGGCCTACTATATATGGAGCATCTTATAGGGTCCATTATATATGGAGCATTATCTGGGGCCCATTATATATGGAGCATTATATGGGGCTCATTATTCTGTATGGAGCCCCTATGTGGTGCCCATAATTGTGTATGAAGCAATATATGGAGCTCTTTATACTGTAAGGAGCAATATATGGGGCTCATTATTCTGCATGGAGCACTATGGGGTGTCCATAATTAGTGTATGGAGCAATATATGGAGCTCATTATCTGTATGGAGCACTATGTGGTGCCCAAAATTACTGTATGGATGACAATACTGTTTGTCTTTTGAGCTATTGTAGAATTTACAATAGATATCACTCATGCAATGTATGAAGTAAGTGAAATCTTTGGAAATTGTACTATACCTATTTTTCTCTGCCGTATCTGTGCATCAAGAATTGTGATATGTGTTAAAGGGGCCCATGAGACTCTTTGCCCGGGGCCCATGAAAACCGGGAGCCGACCCTGGCGGCAACTAAAATTTCAGGCCGAAAATACTCGGCTAGGACACATCGTGGCTCAGATAGCACCTTACCCGAGCACGCTCACTCATCATACCAATTTTACATTTCTAATGCTAGATTATATTTATGACCCACAATGTCATTTGTTGGGGAAAAACATTTAATCCTATTTGTAAAAGCTATCATATTGTCTGCTATTACTACCTCTTGTGGGTTTAGCATTCCATATTCTGGACAGCTCTAACTGTAAATAACCCTTTCCTATTTAGCTTTCCAGAATTAAATTTTCTTCCACCCGTAATGAGTGCCTCCTGGTCCTTAGTATGGTCTTTTGGAAAGGGAAAAAGTCATGTGCAAGTCCTTTGTACTGAGTGACCATACATACACTGCTCAAAAAAATAAAGGGAACACTAAAAATATTGCTTCTTAGATATCACTGAATGAAATATTCCAGTTGCAAACTTTTTCATTACATAGTGAAATGTTGTTGAGAACAATTAAAACATATAAAAATGATCAATGTAAATCAAAATTAATACCCCATGAAGGTCTGGATTTGGACTGATACTCAAAATCAAAGGGGAAAAATCAAATTACAGGTTTATCCAACTTCAGTGGAAATCCCTCGAGACAGGGAAATGATGCCAGTAGTGTGTGGGGGCCTCCATGTGCCTGTAAAACCTCCGTACAACGCCTGGGATGCTCTTGATGAGGAGGCGGATGTATTCTGAGAGATTTGCCTCACACACCAGGATTAACCCCTTCAGACCCAGCCTATTTTGAACTAAATGACCGGGCCCCATTTTTGCAATTCTGACCAGTGTCCCTTTATGAGGTAATAACCAGGAAGCTTCAACGGATCATAGCGATTCTGAGACTGTTTTTTCGTGCAATTGGGCTTCAGGTTAGTGTAAATTTAGGTCGATAATTTTTGGTTTATTTGTGAAAAAATGGAACTTTGGCCAAAATTTTGAAAAATTTCGCAATTTTTAAATTTTGAATTTTATTCTGTAAACCAGAGAGTTATGTGACACAAATAGTTAATAAATAACATTTCCCTCATGCTACTTTACATCAGCACAATTTTGGGAACAACATTTTTTTTTGTTAGGAAGTTATAAGGGTTAAAAGTTGACCAGCGATTTCTCATTTTTACAGCAAAATTTACAAAAACCATTTTTTTTAGGGACCACTCACATTTGAAGTCACTTTGAGGGGTCTATATGGCAAAAATACCCAAAAGTGACACCATTCTAAAACTGCACCCCTCAAGCTAAATCAAAACTACATTCAAGAAGATTATAACCCTTCAGGTGCTTCACAGGAACTAAAAACAACGTGGAAGGAAAAAATGGACATTTTAATTTTTCCAACAAATTTTTCTTTTAGCATCAATTTTTCATTTTTGCAATTTGGGGAACAGGATAAAATGGGGCCCTAAAATTTGTTGGGGAATTTCTCCTGATACACAGATACCGAATATGTGGTCATAAAACCCCTGTTTGGGGGGCACGGCAGGGCTCAGAAAAGGGGAAAGGGGCGCCATTTGACTTTTTGAATGGAAAAAAATGCTGGAATATTTAGCGGTTGCCAGGTCGCATTGGAGAGTCCCTGTGTGCCTAAACATTGGAGCTCCCCCAACAGTGACCCCATTTTGGAAACTAGACGCCCTAAGGAACTTATCTAGATGCACAGTGAGCACTTTGAAAACCCCAAAGGTGCTTCACAAAAGTTTATAACGCAGAGCCGTGAAAATAAAAAATCATTTTTTTTTTTCAAAAAATGATTATTTTGCCCCCTATTTTTTTTTTCACAATGGTTACAGGAGAAATTGGACCCCAAAAGTTGTTGTCTAATTTGTCCAAAATACGCTAGTACCTCACATGTGGGGGAGAACCACTGTTTGGGCACAATTTCAGGGCTTGGAAGGATGTATGACCCCTTTGAAATGCCGACTTGATGGAATGGTCTGCGGGGGGCAAACCCCCTTGATGTGCCTAAACAGTAGAAACCCCCCACAAGTGACCACATTTTGTAAACTAGACCCCTCAAGGAACTTAACTAATGTGTGGTGAGCACCTTGAACCCCACGTGCTTCACAGAAGTTTGAAATGCAGGCCGTGAAAATAAAAAATAATTTTTTTCTCAAAAAACTGATTTTTTTTAACCCGCAATTTTTTATTTTCACAAGGGTAACAGGAGAAATTGGACCACAAAAGTTGTTTTACAGTTTGTCCTGAGTACACTGGTACCCCATTTGTGGGGGGAACCACTGTTTTGGCGCATGTGAGAGCACAGAAGGGAAGGAGCGCCATTTTGGAATGCAGACTTGATGGAAGTTCTGTGGGGGTCATGTTGCGTTTTTCAGAGCCCTTTATGTGCCTAAACAGTAGAAAACCCCCCCACAAGTGACCCCATTTTGGAAACTAGACCCCCAAGGAGCTTATCTAGATGTGTAGTGAGCACTTTGAACCCCCCGGGCTAACAGAAGTTTATAACGCCGGGCCATGAAAATAAAAAAATCATTTTTTCCACAAACATGATCTTTTAGTCCCCAAATTTTTTTATTTCCCAAAGGGTTTAACAGGAGAAATTAGACCTCAAAGTTGTTGTTCCGGGGCTCGGGAAGGAAGTAGTGACGTTTTGAAATGCCGACTTGATGGAATTTGGGCTGCGGCGTCATGTTACGTTTGCAGAGTCCCTGATGTGCCTAAACAGTAGAAACTTTCCCCCCAAGTGACCCCATTTTGGAAACTAGACCCCGCAAGGAACTTATCTATATGTGTGGTGAGCACTTTGAACCCCCAAGTTCTTCACAGAAGTTTATAACGCAGAGCCGTGAAAATAAAATCATTTTTTTTCCCAAAAATAACTTTTTTAGTCCCCAATTTTTTTTTCCCAACAGTAACAGGAGAAAATTAGAAACCCCCAAAGTTGTTGTGCAATTTTTCCCGAGTTTCTGATACCCCAAAACCCCCCAACCCCCACCACCCCCAACCCAAACCCAAAATCTAACCTAAACCAACCACAAGCCTAACCCAACCCAACCCAACCCCCAAACACCCCAAACGCTTATCCTAACTCTAACCCTAACTACAACCTAACCCTAAATCCCAACTCTAACCCTTAATTCCAACCCTAACCCTAATTCCAACCCTTACCCTAGTTCTAACCCTAACCCAAATTCTAACCCTAAGGCTGGGTTCATAATGCATTTTACCAGCCCGTTCAACACGTAGCGTTTGACGGGCGGGTAACGGTATAGCAAAAACGCGATCGCGTTTTGCAACCCGCTAGTGCAGAGGAATCAGCGATGATTCATCTGTGCTAGCGGTGATGGAGCCCAGACGCTGCAGCCTGCATCCAAGGCTCCGTCACTGATGACGACACTCGCGAACGCATGCCGCTTCATGGCATGCGTTGCGATGCGCACACCAAATGGGGTGAATGGCAGCGTTAACGGACTGCGTTACACCGCGTTATACCGCGGTGAAACGCAGTCCATCTAACGGACTGCCATAATGCAATATGAACCCAGCCTGACCCTAAGGCCCCGCAGCACCGTTGCGTATTCACTGGCGGATTTTTCTAAAATCCGCAGGTAAAATGACCTGCCTTTTTCTGCGTATTTAGCGCGGATTTGCTGCGGATTTTCTTCTGCGGTTTTACGCCTAGTAATGAAATAGGTGTAAAACCTCTGCGGAATCCGCACAAAGAATTGACATGCTGCGGATTTAAACCGCAGCAAATCTGCGCTGAAAAATCAGCAGCATGTGCACAGCGTTTTTTTTTTACCATTTATTTGCATTGTACTGTACATGGTTTCTGGATTTGCTGTGGATCCGCAGCGCGAAATCCGCTGCGGATCAGCAGCAAATCTGCTGCGGATCCGCAACGCAAAATCCGCTGCGGATCCGCAGCAAAATCCGCTGCTGATCCGCAGCAAAATCCGCAACGTGTGCACAGGGCCTAATAGGAAAAAAAAAAAATTCTTTATTATTTGTCCCTACTATGACAGGGGGGGTTCACATATTTTTTTTTATTTTGATCACTGTGACAGTTTATCACAGTGATCAACATAATTTATTTTGACTGCAGGGCGCACTGCGCATGCGCCGGCCGGCGGGCGCACTGCGCATGCGCCCGCCATTTTCCAAGATGGCGGCGCCATGAAGAATCCCGGGGCAGCCGCCCCCCGGAAGGATCCAGGGGACATCGGTGGGACCGGGAGAGGTGGGTATGGGGGTCGGAAGTGAGGGAGGGGGATTTGGAAGGTGGGGGCGCGGAGGCCAGGCGGGGGAAATTTAGTGACGGCGGTGACCAAACCGCTGCCATCTTTCGGTGGCGGGGCCCGATGCCGCCCTGAATCCGTGTGGGGGGGGGTCAGGGTCGGTGTAGCCATGGCGATACTTTGCGCTCGGCCCCCTGGCGGGGTTTAATTTCACCAATTATATTTGGTTTAAATTTACAGATTGCTCCCCGATTGGCTGTTTACTTTAACAGCCCAAAGAGCGGTTGTGGCCACGGGGGGGTTAACCCCAACCCCCGGTGGTGAAGCCCCCAAAGGGTCCTGTCCCGCGGGTCGGGTGACCTTTTTGTGACCCCGGTTCCGACCCGGCGGGCGCAATCCTTTCATTTACGCCACATAAAAGGGGTCCCAGGGGTCGGATTGGCACTGAATTTTTTGACGCCCGTGGCGTCACGGTCCCCCGGGGGGGGGTTTTAAAGCATCAGTAACTCCAGGACGTCGGGTGCAAGTGGCTTTATGGATTGCCAAGACATGTGCCCCGATGGCTGATGCCTTGCTGCGGAACTGCTACCCACCCCGCCAATAAAGGCTAGCTTGGATGCCGAAAGGAAAGGGCCCCGCCCTCAAAAAAGGTTTCCCAAAGGGTCCCCGGGAAAAATCTCCCCGGCCCCCAAAGGCAGTCGGTTACCCCTGGGAACCAAGGGGGGTGGGGGCCCCCAAAAAAATTTGCCCACCCCACCCTTTATGACCCCCGCCAAACCCCGGTCATGATGGAAATGGTTGCAGGCAGCAGAAAAAAGTTTTTCACACTGTTCCCCGAATTGCCACGTCGTCACGTACAGGGGGGGGTTCAAATTTTTTAACAAAGGTTCTGTGTTTTTTTCGTCGGAAAAAACCCTTTAAGCCACACCCTTTTTTAAACCCACGCCCCAAAATTTTAAAACCCCACCCCTTTTCACACACCTTTTCCCAAACAATACTACTTTAAAAACCCGGATAAAAATAAATGAGTGATGGAGGGCCCTTTTAAAAAGAGGCAGAAATAGCCCAGCACTGGTTTGGCAGGGGGTGGAGGACATGCTGGCCTTAAGGGGATTTAAATGTCCTTTTACATCTTTACTTGGGGCTGGCTGCATTGGAGTGAAGTGTAGCCCGTATCCCGAGGAATTTTTTAATCCAACCCAACCCCCAAAAGGAGGTATTTTTACACTGTGCCAGTGCCCGTCCCTAAAAGGGGAAAAGGGGGGTTTAAATTTTTTTAGGGTGCAGCAGAGGAGATTAAAAGGTTATATGCAAGGGAGTCTCTAAAAAGTGTCCCGAAAGTGCCTCCCAAAAACTGGATTGTCCCTTGGATGGAAGAACTGCTTTCCAGGGGGGCCTTATACTCGCCCGGGGCGTCTATCTAATGAAGCCGGTCAGACCACTCAGTCCACCAGACACACCCCTCCAGCCCCACTCCGGGCCCGGGCAGGCGCCGCAGCTCAGTCACACAGTACCTCTCTCCTCTCCGCTCCGCCTCGTGACTAAAGAAGATGGCCGCGGCCCGCCGCTACCAATTGCCGCACTGCAGAAATCAGTCCGCGGGGGCCGGGCTGGCAGTGTGTTACGGCGCTGCAAGCTGGCTGCAAAATAGTACCGGACATGGGCGTACCCAGGGATCAAAACTAGGGGGGGGGCAAGCCAATGCCGCATTTTATACAGGTTACATCATATACACTGTACATTATACTGCATATTAGTATGGAGCATTAGAACTGTTGTATATTGTATAATACAGCAGTGTATGCGACACTACAGCTGTATATACCATGTATTATACATGGCAGTCGCGCTCATGTCAGGAGCGGTACCAGCAAGTCCGAGGATTGCAGTGCGATCCTCGCATGAGTTATACGGCCGTCTGTCTATGCCCTTGTTATAATAATACTGAAATATTAATCTATTATTAAAGTATTAAGGAGCTCACAAGTAAAAAAGAGCCCCTACCTCCCCTGTCCCCCACCCCAACAGCCCATCGTCTCACATGCACCCATTAGTGTTCTGTCCCACTGACCCCACAATACCCCATCCTCTTACATGCACCCCTCAGTGCTGTTGCCCCTCCCACTTCAGTCCCCACAATACCCCATCCTCTTACATTCAACCCCAGTGACCTGTCCACCCTCCCTCACAATACCCCATCCTCTCACATTCACTCTGTGCCATTGCCCCTCCGCCACTTCAGCCCCCACAATACCCCCATCCTCTCACATTAACCCCCCCAGTGCCCTAGCCCCCACAATACCCCATCCTCTCACATTAACCCCCCAGTGCCCTAGCCCCCACAATACCCCCATCCTCTTACATTCACCCCAGTGCCCTGTACCCTCCCCCACAATACCCCCATCCTCTCACATTAACCCCCCCCAGTGCCCTAGCCCCCACAACACCCCATCCTCTTACATTCACCCCAGTGCCCTGTACCCCTCCCCCACACTACCCCCATCCTCTCACATTCCCCACAGTGACCATGACATGCCTGAGCAGAATGAATTTAATAAATTCTATCCCCTCTTACCATGAAGCTTGCAGGCATGGCTGAGGCAGGAGCAGGAAGTGTCCAGTGTCCTGCACACAGAGGGCACTAGGACTCAGAGTGGCTGAGACAACCAGAGCCCGCAGGGCAGAAAGTGAAACTACAGCTGCTGCCGGCCAGGAAGAAGCTCCTCTGGTGAGACAGCAGCTCTGTGCACTGCGCACACAGACAGGCACTGCAACCTGTGGCAGAGGGAGCCGGCATTGTGCTGCTCTCTCCGCTCTCTTTCATTGTGTGCCCCTGCTTCTAGGGAGGGGCAGCTGCCCCCCCTGCCCCACGGTGGTACGCCCATGGTACCGGATCGCCGCTCTGATTCTCCCCGGTTCGGGAACCGCTGCTTTTTGAACAACCGGTTCCATCGAACCGGGGAGAACCGGCTGCATCCCACCCCTGGTCACGTATGCTCAGTGTGAACCTGCCTCATCTGTGAAGAGCACAGGGCACTAAAGTCGAATCTGCCAATCTTTGTGTTCTTTGGCAAATGTGAATCGCCCTGCACGGTGATGGGTTATAATCCCAACACCCACTTGTGGACATCGGGCCTTCATACCACTCTCATGGAGTCTGTTTCTGACAGTTTGAGCAGACATTATGGATGTTAGTGGCCTGCTGGAGGTCATTTTGCAGGGCTCTGGCACTGCTCCTCCTGTTCCTCTTTGCACAAAGGAGGAAGTAGTGGTCCTTTCTGCTGGGTTACATAGTAACATAGTTATTAAGGTTGAAGAAAGACTTTAAGTCCATCTAGTTCAACCCATATCCTATCCTAACCTGCCCTAACATGTTGATCCAGAGGAAGGCAAAAAAAAAACCAAGTGGCAAACAGTAAGCTACACATTGGGGAAAAAAATTCCTTCCCGACTCCTCATACGCAATCAACTTGCTCCCTGGATCAACGCAATATCTAGGAATCTAGTATATATAACCTGTAATATTATACTTTTCAAGAAAGGCATCCAGTCCCTTCTTAAATTTTAGTAAGGAATCACTCATTACAACATTAGACGGCAGAGAGTTCCATAGTCCCCACTGCTCTTACAGTAAAGAATCTGCGTCTGTGATTATGGCTAAACCTTCTTTCCTCCAGATGTAGAGGACGCCCCCTTGTGCCCGTCACAGGTCTAAGATAAAAAGATCATTAGAAAGGTCTTTGTACTGTCCCTTCATATATTTATACATTGTAATAAGATCACCCCTAAGCCTTCGTTTTTTTCCAAACTAAATAACCCCAAGTGTAATAACCTGTCTTGGTATTGCAGACCCCCCAGTTCTCTAATAACTTTGTCGCTCTTCTCTGCACCCTCTCCAGTTCAGCTATGTCTTTCTTATACACCAGAGACCAGAACTGCACACAGTATTCTAAGTGTGGTCGCACCAGTGACTTGTATAGAGGTAAAATTATGTTCTCCTCATGAGCATCTATGCCTCTTTAATGCATCCCATTATTTTATTTGCCTTGGCAGCAGCTGCCTGACATTGGCCACTAAATGTGAGTTTGTCGTCCACCCATACACCCAGGTTTTTTCAGTGACAGTTTTGCCCAGTGTTTTACAATTAAGCACATAATTATACATCTTGTTTGTTCTACCCAAGTGCATGACCTTACATTTATCCCCATTAAAGCTCATTTGCCATTTATCAGCCAAGCTTCTAGTTTACATAAATCCTCCTGTAATATAAAATTGTCCTCCTCTGTATTGATTACCCTGCAAGTTTTGTGCATCTGCAAATATTGAAATACTACTCTGTATGCCCCCTACAAGGTCATTAATAAATATGTTAAAGAGAAGCGGCCCCAATACTGACCCCTGTGGTACCCCACTGCTAACCGTGACCCAGTCCGAGTGAGCTCCATTAATAACCACCCTTTGTTTTCTATCCATGAGCCAGTTCTTAACCCCTTACACAATTTTTCCCCTATCCCCATTGTTCTCATTTTAAAGTATCAACCTTTTGTGTGGCACTGTATCAAAAGCTTTTGAGAAGTCCATGACACCACGTCCACTGCATTCCCTTGGTCCATCCTGAACTTATCCCTTCAAAAAGCTTAACAATTAGTCTGACAAGAACGGTCCCTCGTAAACCCATGCTGATACTGTGTCCCTGAGGTTATTCAGCTTCAGATCTCCAATATATATCCCTTAGAAAACCCCCCAGGATTTTACCCCAGTAGATGTTAAGCTCAAATGGCCTATAATTTTTCCCGGTTCAGTTTTTGCCCCCTTTTGAATATTTGGGACCACATTTGCTATATGCCAGTCCTGTGGTACCAGACCCCGTTATTATGGAATCTTTAAAGATTAGAAATAATGGGGCTATCTATGACTGTACTTAATTCTTGCAGTACTCGGGGGTGTATCCCATCCGGGCCCGGGGGTTTTGTCAACTTTAGTGATTTTAGACGCCGCCGTACTTTCCCGCTGGGTTTAAGCAGGGGACATTTAATGGAGAAATTTTTTTATCACTGATCATGTTATCTATCATGGATTTTCTTGTGTAAATACAGTTGAAAAAAAGTCATTTAGCATATTGGCTTTTTCCTCATCCTCATCCACCATTTCACCCAGACTATTTTTAAGGGACCCAAAACTATCATTTTTTTGTTTCTTGCTATTTTGTAGTTAAAGAATATTTTGGGATTATTTTTACTTTCTGTGGCAATGAGTCTCTGCCTCAATCTTTGCTGTCTTGATTTGCTTTTTAAAAGAATTTATTCAGTCTCCTGTTTTATTTAATGCCTCATCACTACCTACTTTCTTTCCAAAACGCTTTCTTTTTTTCACTTATTGCGCCCCTTTTCAGCTCTATTTAGCCTATGGTTTCCTCCTATTTTTACTGTTTATTTCCCCCGGGGAAAA